>CABFWO010002784.1:0-11347 GCA_902155825.1 Timema genevievae | reverse complement strand
CCCCCCCGCGTTCTGCAGGACGTGACCAAGGAAAATTCTCCTCTCCGTTTTCCTCTTCCACGTCCCGCAACTTCCCAAGCTCGCAAAACCACCTCCACCCCTCCTCATCTTTCCGATTTGCCGTCTTTCAAAAACTCGGGAGGAAAGTTTGAGTTCGTCTGCACACACACAAGCACACACACACAACTCTCTATAGAAATTCTTCCACTAAACTTTTTTTCACCCTCTTTACATTTTAACTCATTTATAATTTATTTTTAAAAGTTTGCTTTATAAAAAAAATAAGTAAAATACTAGCGAACCTGGTGAGCTCGATGTAGAAAGTTTATCTCTAATTGGGAGGGTGAATTAGTGGATTACAATGAAGATCATTTTGTTTCTATACAAAGTTTTTTAAAAAAAGAAGTTAATGTGGTATTCAAAAGCTGTTCCATTCAGTTAGAAAATGAGGGGTTAGCTCAGAAGATTCTAAATGAGATTAACACATCACAAGAACTGAAGACAATCTTCTAATAAAATCTACCATTTTATAAAGAATTGATTTCAATAATTTTTAGTTTTTTGACACTCTTTTAATGAAAGCATCTAGAATAAAGTGACAATTTTCCCTCAGCAATTTTGGGGGCAGCCATTCTAACTACTGATTGGAGCCGTAGAAGGGTCACTCCAATATTCAAAAGTAGACGCTTTTAGAAAAAACGAGCACTTTTACTTTTTGTGGACATAATTGATAACATTTAACTATTTTATTTGTTTAATTTTATAGGCGTTGATAACGTCTTTCAAAAATTACAGCTGCAGATCACATGACTTGTATGAACACGTGGAAGTAGCTTTTCTAACTTTTAGATAAGGCCCTTCCTATGAAAATTGTAATATAATCGTCATTTAAATGGTACACAAGGTACCCTATAGCCGTGTTATTGAACAATTTCAATAAGCTGGGCCTTAATAATGTAGCGATGTCCATAGTGAAATGGTAGTAGCACTTGAGAGCGTGGTAGTAGCACTTGAGAGCATGGTAGTAGCACTTGAGAGCGTGGTAGTAGCACTTGAGAGCATGGTAGTAGCACTTGAGAGCGTGGTAGTAGCACTTGAGAGCGTGGTAGTAGCACTTGAGTGCATGGTAGTAGCACTTGAGTGCATGGTAGTAACATTTGAGTTCATGGTAGTAACACTTGAGAGCGTGGTAGTAGCACTTGAGAACATGGTAGTAGCACTTGAGAACATGGTAGTAGCACTTGAGAGCATGAGTGGGTTACAAGAAATAGCTAGTCTTTTCTTTTGAAAGTTTATATTTCATTGGAACTCTTTGCTAGGTTAATTTAGACTAAGCTATGTTAGGTTTAGTTAAGCTAAGATATATTGGATTAGGTCGGGCTAAGTCAGTCTAGGCTAGGTTAGGTTAAGCCAATTCATGCTAGGCTAGGTTAGGTTAGGTTAGTTATCCTTCTTAAGGGACACAAATATTCCCCCGTTTCTTTCGATTAGTCCCTAACTTTAAAATTAATCCTAAATATGTTTATACAAAAAACTATATATATTGTCATTTTTAGATCGTAGATATAATCCGCAGTCAGGTAACACAAATAAACTGTTTGATGGTTGATTCACTGACTACAATGATCAACTTAAACTCTAACCCTTATTATTATTATGTGTTCTGTCTTGCGACAAGTCCTTCCTCTCTCTTCCACCTCCTCCTTCAACTCCCAGAATTTTCTTCTTTCCTTCAAGTCATATAATATTTGAATCCTCCTTCTTCCTAAGCTCCTCTTTCCCTCAACCTTTCCTTCTATGACGTCATGAAGAAAACAGTTCCTCCTAAGGATGTGTCCGATCCAGTTTACAAACCCTTAATATAGTATTAGCTTATAAACACGTGCCTTGTTTGTTGGAGAAGGTTGAAATGTGGCATACAATATTACCCACACCAGTGGCCACGCGGACAAAGGTGTCAGCTTCGTCTAGATCGGTTGCCGGTGACAGGGAGGTTGGGGATTAGATCACAGCAGGATGTACTGAATCTAGTATTTCCTATCTAGTCTCCCACTCTCCCTCTACACAAATTGGTGTACATTTCTTATAAATTAAATTAATAGTAGTAGCAAATTAACCCGCTTCGGTGGCCGCGTGCTCTAACGCGGTACGCTAGTGTTGGATTAGACTGTCAAAGATGGGATGATCGGGGCTCGATCCCAGTCGGGTCCATTGAGGGAGGGTTTCCGCTCTTCCATCACGCAAATGCGGGTGCACTTACTTTCAATTAAAACCTTCCTAATTCCTAAACCCTTAGTTTAATTAGTGCACAGGTGTATAACCCGAACGTATAGTAAGACACGGTGCTAATAATTAGCAAATTGCAATTGAAGGGTACAGGGGAAAAGGGGGAAGGTACCATTTTAATTTTAATTGAGTTAGTGCTTCCATCTGTTAGACGATCATGCTACTATTATAATGCACTTCAAATTATGCTTAAAAGAGGTATCTCTTATATTTAAATTAACTAAAAAAGTGTTGATGGGTTCTTTGAGAGACTTTGCCTAAATGTGACGTCCCAGCCGGTCAAGATAGGATTCCTCATGTTAATGAATCTAAGTTTTACTCAGCAAGTTTTAAAGATATAACGTTGAAAAAAAAGATGTTAAATCAACTCTAAAGATAGTTCTACAGTCTCTCAAAATTATTATTTTTATCTTGATTTTTTTTTTTTTTGTAAACGTATTTTTTCTAAATCCTCTACAACATAGACTATTTGGCTTGGTCACGAAAATGGTCTGTAAGAGTCTTCCTACCAGGATTTAGATTAAAAAGTTCGTGGTAACATATGTCTATCGAAAACAGGAACCAAAAAAAGGTAAAATTAAAAAGTAGGCACGTCAATGTTTTCAAGGAGCAAATATTAAAGTGACTGTGTAAATTCTTCAGAGGAAGAGGGAAAAGGTTATCAGAACATACACAAGAGCCCTTTCAGGATAAACCTTCCATTTTTTACCCTTTATTTCTATTTCGTACATTGGCGTCTAAGAGTGATAATGCTTAGACTGCTTAGGTGCGTCAAGTTGAGATGAAACCCGCTTCGCAAAATAGTTTCGAGATCTCCAAGTTGGCAACGTCACTAAGGGGTTTAAGATTTCAAAGTCGTTGTCCTTGAAAATGTGTGTCATGTGACTTCCCCCCCTTTTCCCCTGTACTCTTCATTCAATTTCAATAAGCCCTTTCGAATTAATTTATTTATTTAGCAGCTAATAAATGCGAAATGTGTCTAGAAACAAAGGGTCTTAGGACATCCTTGTGCAATCAGTAAAGTTTCACCAATCTCTCAATATTTCACGTTGCGTGCGATGACTATGAGGGTCGTCTTCTATAGCAGTGTAGAACATTACAGATGTTTCAAAATATGGTTAAATCTGAAATAAAGGAGAAAAAAAAGTTCTATAAAATAATCAACGTCATAAGTAGAGCTGATTATAAATATTTTTTAATGTGAAAATTCAAATTTGGCTCATTTTCAACGATGCTTTACGCAAATCACGCAGTTCTGTAATTAAGGTGAAGGGTATATAAGAGTTGAGGAGGTTACATAATGATGAGTTACATACCATGTATTCATCAAATATATTCTTAGGTTAATCAAATATTGTAAATTACGATGGGCAGGACATGCAGCGTGAATGGAGGATTTTAGAACCTGGTTCAAGGTATTGACTGGTAAACCCAATCGGAATAGACCATTGGGAAAACCTAGACGCAGCTGGGAGGATAACATTGTAACCTCGTTACAACAAGTGTGGGGAAATGATCTCTTTATTAAAATGAAAATGATAGTAAAATGTAATTTAGTTCCGGAGGACCAGTTTTAGTAACACTAAAACAGAGGCGGGATTTGAACGTTGGTGTATAAAAATGTATTTTGTGGAGCCTACCTTTGAGGGATGTCTTCAGCTGGAGACACACAGATGAATCTGAGAACGATGTTCTGAATGTCGAGTATGTTCTTAGTAATATTAATTTGTGAGAAAAGCTCCCCTAAACACTCACATTTAATGAGTACATATTAGATACAAAATAAAACACATTAACATATTATACATAAATAGTCGTGCACTAAATCACTTTGCACGGAGTGTGTGGTTAGGTTTGAGACCGCCAGAAGGCGCAAAATACTATTTAATATTCTATTAATTCTTTGATTTGTCGGCCGCTTCCAGATGAAAAGAAGGGCCAGTAACGAGTTAATATTCCATCATAGAAATTTAAAAGCTTTAGATAGTTAAACTTTCAGCCTCTTGGTGTTGTGTTTTTTATCATCTTTGGATCGCAAGTAAATTTGTGTGCCGGCCGCTTGGCGGCGTCAATATTAAATTAAAGTTTGACATTTTTGGTGAATGATTACAAATTATGTACTGTTCAGATTTAGGAGGCCGATAATTTGATGAAGGCATATCGTATCATATTATTTCAACAAATTGCGAGCTGCCAATAAGAGCACTTAGATTGGTGTTATATATTTTTAAGAGTGTATCCTCAATTAGTTATTCATATCAAGGATGTTTGATTTTGCCAGTTTATTAAATTATGACTGGTTTAATAAAAATTAATAGAGATAGTTAATAAGGTAAATTTACGATTTATTTTATCATGTGTTTTGAGCCGCCATTTTTGGGTGAGAGTAGATTTTTTGCGAATATTATATGTTAGTTGTCTGATGTTGTGACTTATGCGAGGCAGTTCAGGAAACTTGTCACTTTCAAGCTCACTTGTACACTACATCTCTCATATTATATCAAGTTGTTTTGGCTATAGCTATTTCTATGGTTCATATACCTTTGTATGCCTATTAAATCAGGTCGTTTCTTTGGAATGTTCATTTCAAATAAATGTAGAGCTTCGTGTGAACGCTGATTGCTAGGGTTTTGAGCTGTCCCAGTCATATCATCGAGTTGCATATGTTATGTTATTTAAATAAACTTTATTGTTATCTCCTTGACTATTATTTCTGAGTGGAGATGGGGATTTCAACATTAGAATGAACCTGAAAGAGATAGGGTATGATGAGGTGGACTGAATATAGCTATGCTCAAGATAGGGAGGGGATGTAATGAGGTGGACTGAATAGAACTAGTTCAAGATAGGGATAGGGTGTAATGAGGTGGACTGGATAGAACTAGCTCAATATAGGGATGGATGGAGTACTTTTGTGAGTGAGGAAACGATTCTTAGAGTTCCTAATGTCTTAGACCCAGAGTAAATAAGAGTTAGGGAACTATATCCTACATTTTGATAAAATATTATTATTTATTATGGCCCCAACATAAAATTCTAGGTTTTTGAGGAACATTTTTGTTGTTTTGAAGCGTCATAGACTTCATTCTTATCCTCATTGTGAGGACTTTTACCATCAGTAAGGCGGCACCCTTAAGAGCTCTGTCGTGTTTGTAAATGACGAAAAGGTCCATCTTCCATTGGAGCAGAGTGTCTATAATCAGTTTTATTGTCCTACCCGTTACCAGATTGGGATTGCTCCCCCCCACATAATTATTCTCTTATCTAAACAGCCCCGCACACCATTTCCCTTTATAACGTTCTCTCATTTTCCTTCCATTTAAAGTACGATGTTTTATTATATTTTACTATTCTAACTAGTGGCAAGTTCTATATCCTGTGTTTCTCATCTTACTACCCGCCCTGGCTATCTGGAGAATGGTAAGGATGAGGAGGTAGAATTCAGAGGAGATGTATCCGAATTTTAATTTAGGGAAAGTGAGAAATCACCCAAAAAATATATCTCACTCGCTTGTTTTAAACTTTGAACTCTCGCTCACCAACCAGACTAGATGAAACTGACGCCATTGTCCACGTGCCCACCTGTGCGGATTACCTACAAATTAGCGTTTAGTCAAAACATAACGTTGACCTTGTGATTTGCGTACAACCTGAACAGGTAGTAAGACGCGGTGATAAAAAACAACGCGTTATTCGACTAATGAAAACTAAAAATGTATGTATTTAAAAAAAATCTTATTTATGTTATTTCTAAAAATTAATTTGTGTCAATAAATCAACCCAGAGTGTATTGTATTAAAAACAATATTACAAAAAATGCCGCACCTATTCATTTCTAAGCAAAATTAATAAAATATAAAAATAAATGCATATATTATTTCATGTTATAATACTATAACTCACTGGTCTTGTAGTTAGAGTATTTGGCTACAGATCCGGATGTCCCAGGTTTGATCCCCAGCAAGTACATATATTTACCTGTGAAGCATTAGGTCTGGAACAGAGTCAAACTTAGCCTCATGAGGACACTTGAGGAGCTACTTGAATAAACAAGTAACAGCTCTAGTTTAGAAAGATTATTATAATGGCTGGAGAGCTCGCTGTGCTGACCACATGACACCCCCCTATCCACAAAGGTTGGCGCCCGCTCTGTGGATATAGCTCGGTTGCGGGCTCCCACCATGGGGAGTAATCCTTACACTTCTATCGTACTGTACTGACGCTTTAACAAGATATTTTAATGTATATTTACCAACAATTACAAAAGGTAATAATGTTTATCTTACAGTTGTTGTAAAAGTGTTGACCATTTGTAGATATTAATAACTGAATAACTATATCACTTGACGCATGAAAATGGGAAAACATTAATTTTTATAACTGGCAAATAAGTGTCGATATTCGGTCTACTATAGTAATTATGTTTCTAGTGTGCTTATTTCGCCTGGGAGGTTGTGTATAGGCAACACGCATAGTTCATTTGTTAAGTATGTTATCTATCGATTGGGGACATGACAACTTTGTTTAACAATTAAGGGGGGGGGAATAATAATAATAATAATACTCTCGGATGAAAAAGTATGAACTCTTCTTTTTCTCAAGTTAAGTGGCTCCAATGCTTTATTGTTTTGACCATAGTAATTATGTTGTTGATGTTGTTACCTCACGAAATTGGGATATAAGGGTTGAACCTTACTAAAAATAATATCAGGAGATAATCCTGATATTATACAAAGAGAGAAGTGGCTATTTTATTCTAGTGGATGGCTAAGATTCTAGGGTAACATAAAGCCTGCCCTACTAATTACAATTTCATTTTTTACTCTGAATCATACCCCCTAACGGTGTCATAGTGTTTTAACTACGGTGATGGGATGGATCTAGAAGAAATGCACTCGCATTTGCAGGAAGGGAGAGCTGGAAACCATTGAGTTAGATTAGGCTGAGATTTGCACTCCGAATTTCCTGTCACCAGCAAATCAGAGTAGATGATCCTAATGTTTAAACCACATTCACACCAACGCGGTTTTTCAGAACAAATGTCATCATCATCATCATCATCATCATCAACATCAACATCATCAGCACCATCATCAGCACCGCGTCTTACTACCCGTTCGGGTTATACGCGCTTACGCTAATGTGTAATGGTAGGGTGATTGTGAGATGAAATGGAGGACCTACAGCTTAACGTGGGATCCGAACCACGGTGGAGGCCTGGCATTCCTCACATTCACAAGTTGTGATTAATACACATGTCAGAGGTGAAGGAAGGGTTTGGCAATCAGATAAATCTGTGCCGGGACCAAGGATTGAACCCCGGACCCACAGAACAGAAGTCAGACACCTTACCCCCTAGACCGCCAGGTCACCATATATCAACATCAACAGATTTCAGACACTGGCTGGGTCTGTTTGAAACATAAGCCTCTACAGCGCCTCCTTTCCTCCTACCATATCTCCCCCTGCGCCTTGGCCCAGTCCTCTCCTCTCTCCTCCACACTCCTCCTCACTCGCTTCAGCCATCTGTCCCTTGGTCTTCCTCTCAGCCTCCTACCTCCTACCTCCATATCCAACCTCCTCCTAGACATACTTTCCCTCTCCATTCTTCTCACACGGCCATACTACCTTAGTCGTGCCCTCTCTATCCTGTCCTGGACTGAACCTTCCTTTACTATTCTTCTTACTCTCTCATTTCTTATGCTGCCAAATTTTGTCACGCTGATCCTGCTTCTCAGAAATATCATTTCCCTCGCCTGCTTCTATCCTGTTCCTTAATAACCTGATTAAGTCATAATGATACCGATTATTTAATTCGCTGCCCCAAAAAAACAACAACATAAGGTGTCTCTAGAGCAAACAAAATTTGTTATTCTTTTCTAAAAGTATACTTTTTATTTAAAATACGTTTATGAAACAAAAGTATCAAAGGAATAATTTGTCTAACTCTGTTTGGATGGTAAATTTAGTTTATTCCTAATGTACGTTTATTTGAATAAAATGTTATATTTTTATACTAAAACAAGCTAACTATTCAAACATGAATTTTAAAAATTATTATGTACCTATTTAAAACTAAAAAGTTATGTTTGATAATGTCTTCGGTTGGTTTTGATGCAAAAGTGTGTGTTATTGGGTTGCATCTGATAATTTTGCCACATGAGTGAGTGAGAGAGAATACTAGCCTTGCTTGTCGACTCCTGCTGTCATGGTGTATCAGATGTACCACCGAGCTATAGGCCTGTTATCACCACAACCCCTACGACGAGAATGGGGCAAGGACAGATTGCTCTACCCCCCTGATGGCTCCCTGGAGAGGATGACCCGCCAGTTGCGGACAGAAACCGCAAATAGCTCGCTGACAAATTGGAGTAACGCTGTGAGTAGTCTTCCGGGTGGTGGCTGCCCCACAATGGCGGCTTAACTTGCTGAGTATTCTTTTGTTTCAAATTAGCAAACTCGTCTCTATCGATGATTGTATGCACTAAATAACACTTCACTTCAGTCGTGGAAGCAAGCGTAGAGCATTATGGAGGAATAGAAGGTGGCTAGAGCTAAGGTCAGTAGCCTATATTTGCAGCTAAAAAACATATTTTGGCCAAATAAATAAAATATTGGACATAGTATTCTCAACACTTCTTGAATATTGGTCATGGACATAATGGAATTAGAAGATAAACTTTTTAAATAAAAATAAAAAGTCCTAGCCAAATTCAGAAATGCCTGTGACAAATATTCAAGAAGTGTTGAGATTATTTTGTGAGGTCATTTTTTTTCTAGCGCCGCGTCTTAATTGGGGTAGCCCATACGCCTATGTACTAATTACTCTAAAGGTTTTAGGTATTAGGTAAGTTATATTTATAGGAAGTATATCAGAATTTACTTGGAGGAAGAGTGGAAAACCATTTGGTAAAAAACCACCCTCAGTACACCTGACCAAGAATCGAACCTCTATCTACCCGTCATCGGCAGTCTAGTATCCTACCGGAGAGTAGCGCCTTAGACCATGCGGTCACCAAGGCAGGTTGTAGCAAATTAAACTAGATGTATTCACTGGAACAATATTTTACTTATTTTGTCCAAAAAATGATTGTTTTTATAAATTACAAAAAATAATTACAAAAAATAATGAGCTTAACTCGAGACTCGTGAGTTCGGCGTAGGGATACATAATTTGGTCTGGTAGCTTTTCAAAGCCGTCAGTTGTCAGGTGTGAGCTGTCAGTCAGCACCAAAGAAGCCATGGGGCTACTGTATGTTACACTCAGACCGGTTACCACTCTACTGACTAACGAGAGCGAGGGAAACTGTTTGTTTTTGCAATGACCTCCGACCACTCATCTCTCGTATCGCCTAGCATAGGGTTGTCAGACGTACGATATAAAACTATGTAGTTGGGTTATATATATATAATATACATAGGTATATATTATTTTTTAGTTTAACTATTCACCTCAGATTAGATTGACATCCTTCATCCAGCCCGCGGACCACCTATTGAGAATTGAAATAAACTGTTCCCCAGATAACTCCAAGACTCCATCTATCGGCCAAATTTGGAAACATTAGTGGCGTGACGCTAGTAAGAGGAGGAGGGTTTGGAAAATATCTTTAATAAACTTATAATATGTAGTTGAGTATACTCTACTATTAGCTCAAATTGGTAGAGACGGACATTTCTCATAGATACCTCCAAATAAAGCCAGAGTAGACATGCACAAGTAGAGGAAGTGTGTCTAGTATGTGTTGAGATCCAATCAATACTGATACAACAAAAACTAAATACAATATTAATTGTTTTAATACACTATCTCAATATACACTTGGACAAAAATGTACTACATAAATAGCAATTACACTGAAATAGTCTATAATTGTAAAATTTCCAATATTATTATATTATTAGCTATTAATTTACAATACTATAATCCACTCAGTATATGATAGAGTGTATAGTTTAATAGCTACTATTGTATTAATAGTTAATATGTTAATAACAAATCTCATGGTACTCACCATGATTGCTTAAATTTTGTCTCTAAATAGAACTATCCATGTATGCTGTATATGTAAGATTCATAATCATTCATTGGGGAATTAACTTCTAAGGGCCCCAAGAGTGTTAATCCGGGTCTGTTTGTGGTAGACACGTGACTATTATTACTCGCAGGGTGGTCTTAACACACAATCTCCGAGCTTTTCGTGCGAGGGGCTTAAATGAATGCACGAACTTTCAATAATATTTATATTGAAACGGTGAGTAAAGTACACTCGAAACTAATGTATCTACGCTCCTTTTGCGTTTAGAAACCCGCGGTTGCGGTCCCGGTCCAAACGGCCGAACACGTGTGGACAGTCCAAGACGTACCACGTGGTCAAATAGACTCAGACTGTCCAACCCACCCATCCTTTACAATAGACTCACACTGTCCTACCTGCCCATCCTTTACAATAGACTCACACTGTCCTACCTGCCCATCCTTTACAATAGACTGACACTATCCTACATGCCCATCCTTTACAATAGGCTCACATTGTCCTACCCACCCATCCTTTACAATAGACTCACACTGTCATACCTGCCCATCCTTTACAATAGACTCACACTGTCCTACATGCCCATCCTTTGCAATAGACTCACACTGTCCTACATGCCCATCCTTTACAATAGACTCACACTGTCCTACCTGCCCATCCTCTACAATAGACTGAAGGTGGGGACACACTGCCGTCACGTCACGTGAGCTCATGTGACCTCACACAGTAGAGATATGACGTGACGTGCTGTACATACTCATAGTCACGTCATGTCACTCAACATGCGCTCTTGTTTCGTTTTCAGTAATACGTTTCTTATCTAAAGTTCTTCATTCTTGGACTAGCCATGGAGAAAAGTGGATCAAGAAGTTCATCTGAGTTTGAAGAAGAGTTGGAAAATGCTTGTGCAGTATTAGTGGCTAATGCAGTGGCTCGTAAGAAAAGGGTGTGGGTGCATCAAATAAATTTGAAAAGAAAGGAGAAGGGAGAGTTTTATCATTTGGTTAAGGAACTTAAAGAACACC
>CABFWO010002783.1:13571-108253 GCA_902155825.1 Timema genevievae | reverse complement strand
CTGGCTGGAGATGTTGGACAACCCTCGCAAGCCCGTGGCGCAGTGGTACCCCCTGCTCGAGACGGTCCCGGGTCAGATCCCAGTCACGTGCTCGCAGCCGCTGCCGGTCAACCTCAGCTGTCTTAATGGAAGGTTAGTTGGCAAATAACGATCATTGAGGGATGACATCTTATATCTCACTTTACTACAAATAACATTCATCGTCATAGAATGAATATTGACCGCCTCTTGTGGTCTAGTGGTCAGAGTTTCTAACTATAGATCCAGAGTTCCGGTGTCTTCAGACTTTCAGTGAGGCTGTGGGTCTGGAACGGGGCTCAACACAGCCCCATGAGGACAATTGAGGAGCTATCGATTCTAGAAAACTAAAATTAATAGCTGAAGAGTTAATTTTATTGACCAAAAGACACCCTTAGTCTCAAGAAGGTGGCACTATCTTCGACAACAGACGGTGACCTCTTGCTCAGTATGGCTCAATTGCGGGTTGAAGTCATGGAGGTTTTTTTTATGGCGAAGGTATATTTTTAGTTATAAAAAAAAATTAAATGTTTTATCTTGCTTCCTCGGCCTAAGTCATTAATAACCTTAAATAAATGTAAAAAATATGTTTTTGTAATTACGAACTAATAATTTAGAGATCACATTAAGTCCCTGGCTCCTCCTCAGCTCCTCCCTCTTTCAAAGTTAAAATTAGGTGATTAGAAAGCATTAGACGCAGCGTTAAGTGAGAGAATGTAGCTTTGCGCGTTTATTAATGTATAACATAATTTATAACCCGTTTCCTCCACACAAAAAAAAATCACAGTAGCTTTCTAACAAGAAACATGAAATGTTAAAAACATTTATTCCTAAAAGTGGTAGACACATTCTTCATTTGTCACAGGACCAATTACTCTGCTCTTTCATAGCCATACAATTTTTTGACGTGAATACGTCTTTAAATTTGCTACCATACGGGGGCAATCCATAAAACCTAATGATAACAAAATCGGGGGATACAGTTTGGTGTTGTAGTTTCGAATCTTTCTTCTATATCCAAAATTAAATTATACCACTGGATAACTAAAGGATCAAATAATTCATTACGATAAGCGAGAACAGTGACGCATCGCGCGCGATGGAGGGGAAAGCGCCGCCATTTTGAGGTTATTTTGCTGCGTATCGAGATTTGCAATTAGTATAACTTTTGACTCGGAGAAGCTACGATGTTCGTTTAAGTTTAAACATATTCANCCCCATTTTTATTTTTTTTTTTTTTTAGAATTCCCCCACCTACCCCCTCACATCTAGTACACCAGGTATTTTGGTAAGGCACAACCATAATGGTTTTTATTAATAAAACACTCCTTGTCTGAATAATAAACTAATTCTACTCTTAACCTCAGCGTTGGTCCCATGATATAGATTATAAGGTATCCGTCTTGCAATATACTGAATTGCCGCTAGTGTGAAAGTCAAGGTTTGAATTTAAGAGCTTGGGGTGGAGGATGGTTCCTCATTTTTTTTTCTCATGTTCTTCATTGTTTTATTATACCCAACCTTTCACGCTAACGTGCGTATAATACTTCTAAGCCACAATTATAATCCCTACCCTTTAAATTAAGTCATTAACATCCGTAGTTTTACAGTTTCCATGGCAAAAATAAATAAAATATTTCCAATAATCTGAATATTTATCAATATTTAATAATGATCAGAAACTCTTTAAATAAAAATTAAAGATAAGTTTAAAATTATCGATGCCAATGGCAAATATAAAATAACTGTCGATTCAGAAAATTATCTACTGAAACAATATTTTTAAAATTTTAACAATTTATTTTATACATACAGTGCAAAAATATTACCTTATCTCGCGCTCATTTCCAACAAACTTTAATTACCTGGGTGTTAGACGTTATGCTTACATACTCTATGTTATTAATCATCTCCGTGAACTGTTTCCAGTCTGTGGCCGGGTCAGTCTAGTAAAATGCTTCCATCTTGTTCTTTCCTTTGACAAATCTTCTCCTCACACTCGCACACTTGATGTTATTTGATCCTCACGACTCTTCCTTGGACTCCCTTACAGTCTTTTTCCTCCAAACTTTGATTCCATTATTGTCCTTGGAATCCCCCCCGTTTTCGTTCTTATTACGTGTCCATACCATCTCACCCTTGCTTCCTATACTATATTTTATCCAAGTATCCCAACTCTTGCCCGAACATCTTCATCTCTAATCCGATTTCTCCTGATAACAGCTAAGGTGCTCCTCAAAGACTTCATTCCCATGGCCTCAATCTTTGTCTCTCTTGCAGATAATGTACTCTATGGGATTAAGAACTTGAAAGGATTTTTTTTAGCAACGCGTCTTACTGCCCTTTAGGGTTATACTCTTACGTACTAATTACGCTAGTGGTTTTAGGGATTAAGAAGGTTACATTTAGATGAAGTGTACCCACATTTGCGAGGAGGGAGAGTGGAAAACAATTCCAGAAAAACAACCCTCAGTACACCCAACCGAGATTAGAACCTTGGTCTCCCCGTCATCAGCAGTTCAATCTGCTGCGAGAGTAGCGCGTTAGACCACGCGGCCACCGAAGCGGGTAGCTTTAAAGTTTATTACCACGTTTACAAAAAATACGCCATCTATCCCTATCATCATCTAATTATATGTTTTAATTTAAATAGTTTTTACCAACAATTGAATGACCCACAGGTGAACTTTGATGTTTCCAAGCTGCTGGCAGTAAGTCGCAGCTCGTTTCTCATCCAAGAAATCTTCAGGAGTTGCTCCAACGAGGCAGGCTTTCCTTCTCTCGCTATGAAAACTATCGCTTTCTCTCTCACTCTCGACAAGACTGGTGAAGCAGAGAGAGGGATAAGAATATAATCTCCTTTTCAACGGCAGCCCATGTGCAATATGACGTTGCATCTTTCAGTCCACTCGTCTAAAATGTTTTATACTTCCATTCTTTCTTTGATGTCAAACGAAAATAAAGAATTGCATGTTAAAATATAATCATAATATGTATGCACATGATATTTTAAAATGTGTGATGTACATTTATATTCTAAGGGAAATATTTATGACAATATTATTTGTATGCATATCGTGGTAGGGTTGCTACAAACCCGTAAACTTAATTTGATTTCAGTGGTGAGTTGCATTTGTGCTATCGGCCGGCTCTCCGGAGATAGTAATTAACAAAAGGATTTTAGTCACGTACTTTAGATTATTTATCACCAAAGCATATCTATTTGAGAGTTAAACTGAAATATACAATTATATATCTGTTTATAAGCGCACTAAACAAATTAAAATTTTTCTGAAAATTGAAAAATGACACCTGTACATGGGAATCGAACCCGGGACCTTTGGATTAGTACGTCAATGCTCTTACCACTGAGCTATACAGGAATCGTCCCGTGCTCAGGATCATTCTTCACTTATATTTAAAGGCAGAGTCTATGATGGACGTGCGGAAATCGTCAGCTACAAATGTGTGATTTTATTAAGATAGCGAGCTATCAGATAACGCAGCCACCTTAGACTCTGTAGTTGGCTTATTGCTGCCACTTGTACAATTATTATAATTGTAAGGGATTGCATATTTAAGAATCAAATAGCCAAAGCTATTATTTATTCTTTTAGTGAGGATTATTCAATCTATATAACATAGAATCTGCCTTAAAATATGAGTGAAGAATGACCCTGGGCACGGACGATTTCTCGATAGCTCAGTGGCGTACTAATCCAAAGGTTCCGGGTTCGATTCCCGTGTCCAGGTGTCATTTTTCATTTTTCTAGATGGAGTAATCCTCACTAAAAGCATAAATAATAGCTTTGGCTATTTGATTCTTAAATTAAAAACGGCGTCAAACGTGCTGGTGTTCACTGCAAAATGAAATGGTATAAAGGGTAAGGCTTACATATTGGGTGAGAAAATGGAGGTGCAAAAGTTCACATTAAACAGCATATATTCAGTCCACTATAGAGATAAAGGTACTGTTTTAATACCTACAAAAGTTATTAAATCAATTTTAATTCATTTATACGATAAGTCATGTGGTCTGCATCTGTCGTCATTCAGTTACTATCAATACTGGTGGAATGATACTATTTCGTTTGTAACCGCGTCTCACTAGCCGATAGGGCTATACGTATATATACTAATTACGCTAATTTCATAGGGACGAAGAAGGTTGAATTTAGAGTAGGTGTTCCTGCATTTGCGTGGAGGGAGACTTAAATCATTCGACCACTGCAGCAGGTGAATATTACTATTAATAAAGTAAAATGTTATTGATGTTATCGCAAACAAAATATATCTATACTCTTCCTTCTTAGCCAGTCAACTGGAATAATGTCAATCGTCATATAATATTTAAGGTTAAGTACCTATTCTTCGAACGAATAAAAAGAACTGATCACACAAATAAACGATTTATGAAAAAAGACAGTGCTTCTTGAAGTTACATTTACTGTTTTACCCCATTCATTTTAAAGGGGACATAAAGCTGATTAATTTAGGAATAAAATGGCCTTGGGGGTACTTTATTAATCTTTTTAGAACATAATTTTCTATATTGACCCATAATATACATCCTCCCTCCTACTACATTTCAACTTTAGAAATAAGTGAAGATAGGATAAATTGTTGGGAGGTTCTGAGTATCTTGATCCGCATTTTTAACAACTTTCCAAGTTTTTTATTAAATTTTCCACCACGTAATTTTTATTAGTGACCCAGAAGCAACCAATCTGATACATTTCAGCAGTCTAGCTAAAAGAGAAAGTGGTTTTGTTAATGAGTGGGTGGATTAATCAGTGAGGGCTTTCACGATCTTGTATAGAGGAATCTGTATTATTATAATAACATATTTACAATATATTTTGATATGGTTGATGAGTTTAACTATTTAGGAAAAAGTTTAACTATAAATAACGATATTAAAGTGGAAGTTAGGGGAAAAAAAACAGACAATCGGTAAATTAATCCTATTAGTCAGTATGTTGTTGACCTCTCGACTGCTTTAAAGGACTGTGAAATTCAGAATATACAAAACAATTATTTTACCGGTTGTTCTCTATGGGTGTAAAATGTTGTATCTCACCTTAAATGACGAAAACAAGTTGCTTGGAAATATATTTTATCCAAAAAGGGATAAAGTGGCTGGGGAGTGGAGGAGGTTAATTAATGATGAGTTAAATACCATATACTCATTACAATACATTGTTAGAACAATAAAATCTCGTAGTTTACTGTAAGCAGGACATGCAGAGCGAGTGGGAGAATCTAGAACCATGTTCAGGATGTTAACTTCAAACCCAATGGTAAGAGAACATTGGGAGGACCTAGACACAGATGGGAGGATAACATTAGAATGGACCTGAAAAAAATAGGGTGTAACTGGATAGAACTTCCTCAAGATAGGGATAGGATGTAATGAGGAGGACTGGATAGAACTAGCTCAAGATAGGGATAGGATGTAATGAGGAGGACTGGATAGAACTAGCTCAAAATAGGGATAGGATGTAATGAGGAGGACTGGATAGAACTAGCTCAAGATAGGGATAGGATGTAATGAGAAGGACTGGATAGAACTAGCTCAAAATAGGGATAGGTAGTGTATTTTTGTGAGTGCGGCAATGAACTTTCAAGTTCCTAGTGCCATAGTCCATAGAGTAAGTAAGTAAGAAAGAGGAAATCTTTAAAAAGTGGCTTCAATATCAACGGGCAACTGTTGCACCCAAGCAACAATGATCAATCTTTAGCCATATTTTAGTAAGTTGAAATTTTACTGTGATGCATTTTGTTTTATATGTGAACTTTTACATCCACATTTTTTTGATGTGAATAACAGTGCACTCTAGTTTAAATTACTTTATTATTTTTAAAAAAATCTAAGTTTATTTTGCATCTATGCTCAGTTTGCTAGAGTACATCATTGATGTATACTCTTCAAATACTCAGAATATATACAAACTTACAAATCATAATGCCCTACAAATATATACACATGTTATATAAATAAATATATTTTGGGGTTCTACATAGTCACTACGACACAGTAATAAACTTATTTTACACTTCAATGAATTACTACATACTTTTATTTTTATGTGTTAATATGCCATTTTATTTGTTATTCAACTGTCGCATATGATGAAAAGTGTAAATTTTAAGAGCGTTAAGTTAAAATAGTGGAATTTATTAATGTTGGCTACTTTATCAATTTATTTTTTTATAACTTCTAAAAGTTCTTCTCATGGTGATTGTGTCTGAGTACAAATAGAAACTAACTTAGAAATTTAATTTCGCTCAATCTAGTCATGCGTGGTTTTCTGAAAACCTCTATGGAAGAAAGTGAAATTTATTTTACTGAAAAAAATGTACTACTAGAAAAAGGATGAATATAAAAACATTGTTATAAAATTTCAAATAAACTTTATATGTAATTAATTTCACTCTCTTCTTGAATAGTTTTTTAACTTGGTATATAGTAATTAATTACAATGTGAACATATTTCTAAGCATGCGGTTAACTGTACTATAAAAAATATTTTTAAGTGTTGGTAAAATTTCAATATTTTGGCAAATTGTTTAATTTCAAAATTTTGGAATCTAAGGTGATTAAGTATGACAACGTAATTTTGAAGTTTAAAGAGTAAACACTCTTTTGGTTGAGTAAACTCTCACAAAATCATGTACATAATACTTGTAAAAAAAATTGCCAGAAATGTGAAATGCTTAAAAATATATGTTAAATGTTAGAATTATCAATATTTTTATCATGATAAATTACTTGAGTGTTCATACAACCTGTGAGTATGTTGACCATTAATATTTATAGATTATTCTGTATAGTTGTGAATAATCAAGGGCATATTTGTTAAGTCTCCAAGCACAATCTTTCTATGAGAAATATAAATTATTTAATTGTGTAAATATTTAAAGTATGTGAATGTATCATAGTTTAAAGGTGTTAATAGGATCTAGGGCACAGCTATACTTGAAACCTAGTGCTGCAACACAGTACGATACAATACAATACAATACAATACAATACAATACAATACAATACTGTCTGCGGGCCAAATGGAGCCCACGCTCACTGAAAATGTGGCCCTCATAGTATCCTGAAGGAAAATTAAAGGGAAAGCCTCGACAGTGGATGTGAAATATCTAGCGATTCAAATAAAGCTATTGACATGATTGCATTTAGTTATACATTTATTTGATTAAAAAATATATTAATATATATTTATAATTCTAGGCTGTTAGTGAGAGTGTATGCGAGTGCATAATTATTTCGAAATACATATATATGGATATGACCATATCATGTGACTGCAACTTGGTTCCAAAAGTAAGATACTTTGGGTCATCCAAATTATGTTTATTAGGCTGGGCTAACGTTTTTCATCTCAAGGGTCAAATCTGACCATTATTTTGTATCATGGTCCAAAGATAATATTTAGTAATCACATCAAATTAATATAGGCCTGCAAACAACAATATATAAATAATTATTTTCATTACTCATAGTAGATTTGATTTTTTTTTATTCATAGAGTTTTCAAAATTTTACTAAAAAAATTAGGTTAATTAATCTCCCAAAAATGTGTTTTGAAATATGCACTTGCACACAATCTTACAAAACAAACAATAAACAATGTTTTTCATGATAGGGTTTCTGGTCGTGGGTACAGGTATGGACATGCCCTACACCTAAATAAAAGTAAAATAAATATATGTAACTACACAAATTCTAGATTTGATTACACTGAAACTTGAAATAAACAACAAGGTGTAGTTTCAAAAGTATTAATTTCATTATTTACTGCCCGACCTTTATTTACTACCCGACCTATATGTAACAATATTCTTATAGCACATTTAAAAAAGAAATCCAAAAAAACTGGATTGAAGTCAGCTGTCAAATGTTGTGATAATATTTAAAAAAATACTGATTTGTAGAAAGTGTACATAATTTTTTAAATCGTTAGATATAGAAATTAAATAGTAATTAAATAGTGTATGAAATTATGAATATAAATCGATCCTGTACCTTCTAAGAGACAAATTTTAAATGTTATTGTTCTGTGAAAATTCCTTGGTAAAAATAATGTAAAGTTTCTTCAAATTTTTCAAAGCTGAATTTTTTTTGTATCGCATCTTACTACCCATTCAGGTTATAGGAGGTATATGTACATTTGCCTGAAGAGAGAGTGAAAACCATTCGGGAAAAACTACCTTCAGTAGACCCCTACACTCTACTTAGATTAGAACCTCGATCTCCCTGTCATCGAAAGTCTAGTCAACTGCGAGAGTAGTGAGTTAGACTATGTGTCCACCAAAGTGGGTTAAAACATTATACAATATATTGGAAATGGGAAACTGGGTCATGGGAATCAAACACAGAATCTTTGGCTTAGCATACCTGTTTAGGTTGGTAGCTTTCCCCCCCTTTTTTTTTCATTCTATTACAAAGAAATCCTGTGTACAACCATAATTTAAACGTTTCTGAGACATGTGAGCTAAAATATCATATTTTTATTTTCCAAAAGCGTATGTGCGTGGTTGGTGGTGATAACATAACATATCAGGATATTTAATTATTATGTTGGTGATAATAATAACTTAACACCTTGAGTTTTAGTAAAAGGTAAGAGGCACACGCTTTATTTTAAAATGATCTTTTTGAAATATATGCAGAACTAAAACAATATACTAATAAAATCCTACCAGAAATGTATGGATTGGCTAATATTGAGCTTAATGATTTCACCAACTGTACTCTTTAATTACTTCCAAATAACTCAACTATTTATTCTAAAATCAAAATTGATTTAGGGTTAAAGTTTGTAAATACCAATAAAATGTTTAATAGCTATAAAATAAACAATCAACACTCTAATTATGTTGCTTGTGCTTTAGTAATTAACATTTGTGTAAACATCATGAAACATGTTTAATGTACTATATGAAATATACAGAAAGTTTCATATTAATTTGTCAATTTAACTTGTTTAATGAGATTACATTTGTTTGAAGGAGTAAATTTGAGTACAAAATGAGCACAAATTGATTGTGAACATGTAATATTGTATGAATATTTACATTTCTGGTGTTAATGTAAATTATTATACTACTATAATGTAGTTTATTATATTACTATAGTATATTCTCTACTATAAAGACTATAGGTGGTAAAAATGAAACGGTGTTTTTTGAATCAAATCTTTTAGTAGCCCCTTATTAATGGTTGAAGTGACAATTTTAATTAAAAGGGAATAAGCTAGTTAAAAAAATAAATTGTTAGACTTTGATTTTGTCTATTTTTTCTTTTATTATGTGTGTTGCATAATATAAAATCTATATTCATTTCAAATAATTTATATATAAAAAAAAGTTTTCTTACTCATTGGTAGCAGTGTCTCACTGAATTGAGTAGAGTGGCTAACACTTTTATTGTAATTTCAAGTGAAACCTATGTTAGTGATGGAATGGATAAGTTTGTTTAGTTTGACTATTTCACTTTTGTAGAGCTAGGTACTCAAAAACATTAAATAAGGTTAATTAAAAAAAACTTTGTTTTCTCAATCCTAACAGGTTATATTTTAATCCTCTCATGGGTCTTGAAATCTGCATCTAAGTGAAAATGTATACATCTCCATTGTCAGTACAGATAACTGAGCAGATATTAATATAATAATTAATTGATAATTTGATTCTAGTAACTTTCTGAAAATCAAATTTTAATATATGCAGATATATGCATTCTTATTTTTGTCTACGAGTATGTACTAATAGTCAAGTGGCACTAACCTTTGCAACCAATAATTAATTAAATGTGACATGAAAAACATTTTAACTAGTTACTGGTAGTTAGATCATAACTAGGAATGCAGGTCAGCATTGTGTTATTACAAATCGATATTCCAAATAGCATAAAAATATGTTCTTAGCTAATGCTATGACAGATACTTTAGAATGGTGCATGGCATGTTGTAACATTTCATAGCTAGAAATTGTTTCAGTCGTTAATATTTTATTCAAAATTGATGTAATTTAAATTTAAAAAATACCATAAAATAATGAAATGGCTTTTTAATCAATGTTATTTTCTGAATGAAGAAGAGGATTAATTAAAACGTTAATTACTCCTTAATTTTTCGTTGTGCATGTGTGAAATATTTAGTACTTATCACTTTCACAATTAAAAAGTATTAGAAAGGGACTAGAAAAATGTTTTTAAAATCCACAGAAAGAATTAACAAATAAGATATCACTTAATATAATAATTAGCTATTAAATAAAAAATTAAAATAACTCATTGTTCAGTGACATTTTAAGAGCTCATCTCATGGCAGATATAACTGAAAAGTTGCAATAACTTTATCTCACATAAAAGTGTGCTTTCTAGTTATGTCAGCAAATGGCAAAAGTGAAATTGGGATGAGTGAAACTGAAATATTAAATATGATAAAATGATTTAATTATTTTTAATTCAATGGTATTTCAATTATAAACACATGGAGTTGCAATATGATTGACTTGGATGCATTTAAGTCGTGTTTTGGTAGAAATGGGGCGAAAGATAGTTATGAAGTTGTGGCATGTGTTTGAGTGTGTATGTATACAGTTTGTTTCAAGATGTTTGTTGAGATATTTCCTTAACAATATTTGACACTAGAAATGTTTTATGCAAGGATAAAAGCCAGGGTATGATAATATTTATACTTGCGCTAGGTTTTGGCTTTAATATAATCATACATTAGTTGGGATTGTTGCTTAGGCCTATGAGGAATAATAGTATTTTAACTATAGATAGAAATAAGCTAACAAAATATTTTGAAAAAAAAAAATGGCTATGATCATGAAAATCCACCCCTAATGTTACACTAGCTGACAAACTGTTTGGCCGTTAGGAGCTCAAAAGTACAAGGGCTGCCAGAACGTAAGCTAACCATTCAACTGTATCCTGAGATACCTCCATCCACTCATTAACCTGACACCTAACCTGCTTCAAATTAATTTTTGCTTTGTACTCCCATCAACAACTCTGTCTATCAATGAGTATTTTGAATCTTAAAGTTTGCCAACTAAATGTTTGTAGCATTATTTAAGAAAATATACAACTGTATGTACAAATTATACAAAATCAACAGATACATCAAAAAATACAAATATGTAAAATCATTAACTAGTAGAGAATTTACTACATTAACTTTTTGTTGAGTAAACTTTTTTATTATTAATAAACAAAATAATATTAAAATTAGTCTTACACACCTTTTAAAGCTCTCTGTACTGGTATAAAATAATACCGGTAGTATTTACTAGCATAATTTTGTAATTATTATTATTATTATTATTATCATCATTATAATCACTATCACTATCATCACTATCATCATCATTATCATCATCATCATCATCATCATTATTATTATCATTATTATTATTACCACCGCGTCTTACTACCTGTTCGGGTTATACGCTACACTTAGGAATGTAATCTAATATTACAATTTATATATTTTATGTAAATAATGCCGTTAGAAAATATTTAAATAATAATAATAATGAGACCGTATTTTGTTTTTTTAATCTATCTTTTGCTAATATTAAAATCTATATGGTTCTGGATTCTTTTAAGTTCAACTCAAGAGAATAGCCCCTTTAAAAAGTCCACATTTTTATGGATCAATAAAATAAATTCAGCATTATTTTGAACTTTTGTTTCATAATTCAATTAATAAATAATCACTAATGATATATTTTAATTGGACTCTTAACTTAAGAATAGCACAATGACAAATCGCAACATGGCTTAGTTGATTATTTTCAAATTTCCTTACATAAATGGGAATTGTGTTAATTTGTAATGTATATTTCTTATTAATGCTTTTTTTTATATTAAAGTTAAATTATTCACCCATATCAATCTATTTTTTGTAACATTATGTGTTGTTAGTGAATAATTAAATAGGAGAAGTATTCTGAATAATGAATGTTATTTAAATGTACAAAACTGTATATTTTTTGTTCATTTGCATAATAAATTTCTTGATGCGTAGATTGGGGGGGAGAGGGAAAAAAGGATAAAACCAAAGGTATTAAAAGAAAAAGAACTCGATCCATACTTAATGGGAATAATCTGGTTCTAATTAAGCGAACCCTCATTTTAAATAAAGAGTTTATAAACAGTATATATAAGAAAGAATAAATTTGCTTATTTTTGATCTAATGTATTTGTGTATATTTCATAAATGAAATAGTATAAGATATAATATTGTTACGGATTATTACTATAACCAGAGTAAAGAATGTATATAGGGAACTCATACTGAGATCAAAATATATGTTTGTGTTAACAAATACATTGTATGCAAATATTAACATTGCACATTATTCTTGATATACTTGCACACTGTAAGCTATAGGAAATAAAACACAAGTACATTTATCAATGTAAAATGAAATTCTATTCCTGTTGTGTGTTCATATAGGTAATATATCCAGTACTGTGATGTTAAGATAATGTTTAATGTGTGAAATAATTATATGTAGTAACCTATGCATGGTAATATATTTTTATTGTATTTTCCTACAACTGATGTCCTATCACTCTTGTGAACTTTTTGTTAATATCATTAACGTATTTGTTGGCTATATACGTATGTGCCTCTTGTGCTAATACATGTTGTCATTGTTAACACGACTATGCCCATTGGAGGGTAAATTATCACAAATGTATGATAAATATGAGAATAAAGGATTGTTCACGATTATACCATTTTTTAGGTTTAGTGACCTGCCCTTAGTGATATTCATATTAATATAAGTGATTGGATCAGTTATTGATATAAATATGTTTATAATAAATAAAACACGCTCGCCTCAGTGACTGAATAGTCTAAGGAGTCATTCTCGTTTTAGACTGGCCTGTTGAAGACGGGAAGATTGGGGTCTAATTCCCGGTTGAGTCTACTGAGGGTGTTTTTTTTCTAAATGGTTTCCTAATCTCCTTCCACGCAAATGTGGGTAGATTACCTCTAAAATGCTTCCCTCCTCACCTCTACCCTATTAGTGTAATTATTATAATACATGTATATTACCTGACGAGGTAGTATGAAACGATGATAAGAAAAAACTATCCAATGGTGACCTTTGATGTGAAATATTGAAAATTATCTCTTATCAACTTCACACACTTCAATAAATCATATTTAAATATAAATAAATATAAAATATGTATGGCACGGTAATATTCTAATGATAACTTTTCATGGTTCAAAAAATAAACCATTTCTTACAACATAGATGTATAAAAAATAAGTTGGGACTTATATGTTCAACTATATATATTTATGACACAAGGTGTAAAAAAAATATTTAAAGGTTAGGTGGGTCAAGTAGTCGACACGACTTGGACAAACTCATCGACAAGCTCCAGTATAGGAGGTTCAAATCATCGATATGATAATAACACAGCCTATCAATAACTAGTTTGTATTATAATATAATATATAAATAAAACAAAGAGTTTGTGTATGTGTAATGGGCATTGCGCGATATCTATCACATGCAGGGGTCAGAAATTTTCAAAAAGTACCTCTTGTAGCATGGACATGTGCATCTCAAAACTGAAATTTTAAAATTTGAATTATATATCTTTTAAATTAATTAAAAGCTGGTTGGGGCTATATGATTTGCTCATGGTTGAGCAACAAACAGACATAAAACATTTAATTTTTATATATTGGTAGGATTTAAGCTTTTTAGGTCTCTTGATTTTGGACTAACCGCACCTACACACACAACTACAAACACACGGACAACCATACAAACACACAAATACACATCCTTGTATGATGATAGATTATTAGGGCCAGTTTCATAGTCATGCCTAAAGTGCAAGTTGATACTAAATACAGGACGACACCTACCTAGACCAAAATGGAATGGGCCAGTTTCGCATATAAAACTGGCCCATTCCATTCAATTTCAGGTAGGTGACGTCTTGTATAGACGATAGGGTGCAAACTGAATCAGACACAATGGATATTGATGCCTTAGTTGAGAATTTTAAAGAAAGTTGGAAATAAGAAGAGGAAGAAGAAGGGAGAAATGGCTGTGTTGGAAGAAAAAAAGTGTTGCGTGAAGACTTATAAAGATGCTGTCAAAAGTTTAAAGGAACTACAGCAATTTGCCCTACAACGGAATGATTCTGATATGCTTAGTGTGATTTCTCAGAATAAAGTGTTTGTGGAAAGTCAGGCAGCCAAGAGAGTAAACTGTGTGCAGAAAAACCTGCTTGACTACTGGAAAAAATAAAGACAGAGTGAGTAATGTTTTTCCGTTCAGTATAATGTTTCCAATTGTTCATTTATAGTGGGAATAATGAATACTGTGTAATAATGAGAACAGTATTTAATTTTATGATTTATATTCCAAATACGTGCATATCCCTGGTTTAATTTGTACAGTACACCTTCATTAAACGAAAACCTGGCTTTATCGGAAAAAATATCTTGGACCCTTGCGGTTCCATTTAAGGCAAGTTTCACTATAGTAAACAACTACTTACCAGTATGATAGAAAACTAGAATTTAGCAGGTAGGTAAAAAAGGTCATTTCAAGGCGGAAAATGTTTAATTTTAATTGGGATTTTGAGAAACAGGAGGAAAAAAGGGGGGTAGTAAATTTTAATTTGGCAGGCACATAAAGATATAACTCCAGATAGTAAAATAAATCTTAAAATTTGAAATATCTAAGTGCAAATTGGTGAGAAGGATAAGGGGGAAGGTCTCAAAATTTCAAAAATAGTAAGAAAAGTACTTCCCAATGGGGTATAAAACTGGAAACTAAGTAGAGAAGTAAAAACACCCCTTCAAATAAATACTAAGGGCGGAAAAAAAAATTCTGGGACTTAGGGGTAGGGCGCGATTTTTATATACAAAAAATAGGTGTGGTATAAAATTTTAATTTAGCATACAGCTTGAAGGTTAAATCCAGATTGCCATATTCGTCTTAAAAATTCCAAATTTCTAAGTAAGCGTTGTTTAGGTAGTGGCATGAGAGGTTACAATTTCCAAAACTAATGGAAACAACCACATTTCTGTGTGCTAAAAAACTGGAACTCTGCAAATAAAGTACTAATATCACTCCAAATAACCATATAAATATAGAAAATAATTTAGAGGGATTACTCTAAAATACAAAATAAGTGTTAAATATTTATTATTTAGAAAAGGTGCTAGTAACATGGGGGTTTAAAAACTCCCAAAATTAAATGATAATTTACTTTTCAGTAAATTCAGATCTGTCCGGTGGGTTTAATAAAAAACACCTCAATTCTTCATTAGGGTCTTATCTTTAAATTTCAAAATGAAGAAGCGGTAAATGGAGGTTCCTCTCAAGATTGCTAAAACTAATATTAAAAAACACTTTTTGGTTATGTAGACCTTCCTGGAGAACAGAATGAAGTATGAACATATCAAATCTCAACATAGAGGCCCGTAAAATGGAAGAGATTGAAAATGATAACTAATATAGAACACTACGTTCCAATGTTGTTTAAAATTGAAATTTGGTAAGCATGTAAATACACCATATAGTATAATCAAATAAATCTTAAAATTTCAAAATGAGAATGTGGGAACGTAAAAGGGTTAGATTAGGGGGGGGAGGGATACTAGCTTCAAATCTTTCCGAAATTATTTTAAAATCTTCTTTTTTGGCATAAAATAGAATTAAAATTTGCCGAGTTTGTAAAAGGACCACCCCACAATAACCATAAATGCTGTAATATTTGTAATTTAAAAATAGCAAGCGGGAAACGGCCAATAGAACTCTCGATATGGTAATAAATTTGAATTTTATAGAGGCAGACGAAAAAAATCTTAAAACAAACGAATAAAAAAACTAGATATAATCTTAAAGAGGGTCCACTAGCATTACGATAACAAAGCTAAATGTTGAAGGATAAATTAGCGCATATATACAGCGGTGATAAAACAGTTAAAATTAACAAATTCTGGAGATATTGCTCGGTGAACCTTGATGCTCTTTAAAAAACCACTATGCCTATTAATCATAATGTTTCTGTAACAGAGTATATTATTTATTCTCTTTGGTGAATATTGATGTTATTTTTATCCAAAATATTTCTTTAACAATGTATATTAAGTAGTTCGTTTATCTTGTTGATGATAGTGCTTAGGTGAATATCGTGCAGTTATGAATTGTCTCTTTTTATGCACTCAGACCAGGTAATATTTAAGTTTTATACATATATTTTATTTTCATTTTTTAATTTCTCTTATTGTTTTTGTGATTGCCATAGATATCTCAGGATTCTACAATGAGAAACTATCATAAAGTTGGCAGCCCCATGTTTAACTTTCTAATATGATGTAGTTTTGGTGCCGCTCAACCGTGCAAAGAACGGGTAAACTGCTAGTTTATAATGATTAGTCTTTATGTTAACCGGACGTCCAAGTTATATGAAATTTAGCACAACCGGTACAGTGTTTTGGGTGTGATTGAGCAACAAATAAACAAATTAAAAGCACTTAATTTTTATAAATTATTTGAATAAGAATTAAAAAATAACCTAGGGTGCACATCTCTAGTTTCCCTAAATATTTATAAAAAGTTAGTTTCATGGTCCTTCGTTTGGAATCCTTCCACGCAAGCAATCACGCAGTTTAATACTCCAGGTTCACAGTATGTGCATTAAAACCAAGTTTCCGCTTTATATGTTTCTTGGTTCTGTAGCTAACTGAATAGGTAGTCACATGCTTTTCCCTAAATTGTTTTCCACTCTTTATCCACGCAAAGGTGGGTGCACTTTCTCTAAATTCAACCTTCCAAATCCCTAACTCATTAGTGTAATTAGTACATAGGCTTATAACTCGAACGGGGAGTAGGACGCAGTGCTAAAAAAAAAAAGTTAATGGAGTTTAGTGGTACACTTCCCAGTAGTCACGTGGTCTAAAGCTATATTTGATTTTAAAAATTACGACTGAGGTGGGCACCCTGGGGTTTGACTAAGAAGATGTGGAAGGGAAATTTAGAGAAAAAGCACCCGGATTTGTGTGTAGAGAGAGAGAGAGAGAGAGAGAGAGAGAGTGGGAAACCATTTAGGGAAAACCACCCTCAGTATACCCAGTTCGAACCCTGATTTCCACATTATCAGCAGTCCAATCTATTTCGAGAGTGATTCCTTAAACCATAAAGCCACCGAAGTGTGTTTAAGGTTAAATTGTTTTCAAAAATATGTAAATGGAATTTTATTTGATTATTTCCCTTTCTTCTCTGTATTGTAAGCTACCTTTTAGTGGGAGAATTAATATATTTGTATGAATATTTGTCTTATAAATATAAGATAAAATCAAATCAAGATTTTAAACGTTTCCTATGTGAAGGTTTTAATTGATAAAGAAACACAATTTATCTACTAATGGCAATAGCCTACAAAACAACCAACATACAATATAGTTTCTCTGATATTAAAATGTATTCTGTAAATCACTCTTTATATTTAGTTAATTTAACGATCAGGACAGAAAAAAAAATCTACAACCAATTGTGTATTAAATGTATCTGGTCATGGAATTACCTCGACAACCAATCTGTATTATTGTGTTCTTGATGGCTATAAATTATGTATAATTTATAACGCCCCAGCCAGCTTTTAATTAATTTAAAAAATATATAATTCAAATTTTAAAATTCCAGTTTTTAGGTGTACATGTCCATGCTACAAGAGGTAGTTTTTGAAAATTTCAGACCCCTGCGTGTAATAGATATCGCGCAATGCCCACTACACACACACACACACACACACACACACACTCTTTGTTTTATTTATATATTATATTATATTACAAACTAGTTATTAATAGGCTGTATTATTATCGTGCCAATGACTTGAACCTCCTATACAGGATCTTGTCGATGAGTTGGCCCAAGTCGTGTCGATTACTTGACCCAACCAGCTTTAAAAAAATATCGATCGATGGGTTGAGTGTCGGTGACAGGGTCCTACTCGTGTCGACCACTTGTACCACGCTGCTTGGGCGTTTCGATTAAGTTTCTGTCGATGACTTCTACCTCTCGTGTCGACCACTTTTTTGTCGATGAGTTGACATGCACCCACTCCGACGCAGATTTATTATATCGAATGAAATTAACTATTTGCTCCGGCCCTCTGGTATGCCTGCGCAGTTTGCTCCGATGCAGGTATATTATATCGAATGAAATTAACTATTTGCTCCGACGCTCTTGGTATGCCTGCGAAGTTTGCTCCGATGCAGGTATATCATATCGAATGAAATTAACTATTTGCTCCGACGCTCTGGTATGCCTGCGCAGTTTGCTCCAATGCAGGTATAGCCTATTGTCCGGTCTGGACAGGCCGAAATAACCGTACAGGCAAACCTCACAAGTATACCTGTACGTGTGCAGCGGCCTTAAGAAAATTAAATCTCGCCTAAAGTCGATTTCATCCAAGATTTATTAAATAGAAAGAAATGGTACGGAACTCCAAACGGACTTTCTCGCTCTATTGTTTAAAAATGGAGATATTTACTCAAAACTCGTGATATATGTGAAGCGAAATAATATACACTAGCAAACCCAAGCATAAATTGCACTATACTTGTGTAAAACATTTTTTGAGTCCCCTTTTTAAATTTTATAATTTTAATTTTAAAGAATTAATGTTCTCATTTGTATGTTTGGACTGATTTAAAAAAATCAATATTGGGTCCACAAGGGTCAACACTTCGTATTAAAATTTCGACTTCCGGTTAACATTTTCGACATTTTATTTGGTGTTGCACATCTTCATGTCATCGCATTGTATTAAATTCCTCACTTATAAATTTTGACCTATAAAAAATGTAAATATTGACTATTGAGTCTAAAATGAAGGAGATATATCAATGTTGTACAAGCATGTCTCCTAAGAGGTTTAAGTAAAAATAACAAACTTTTGAGAGACTTACTTATATTTAATTATTCTATGGCATAGGAGATTTATTGCTTTAAAACTTAAGTAGTATCTCTTTACAACTAAAGCTCACAAAATTGTATTAACATATTTGCCATTATCTCAGAAACTGTTGGTTTTATAAAAAATATATTTCATATAAAAGTTTTTTATTTTTAATAGTACTACAATTTTGCAATAAGTTATTTAGTATCTCAAATAGTTTCGGAGATATGGAAATTTCCACTTCTGTTAAGTACCCTAAAAAGTCATTTTTATGGGAAAATGAAAATAGCTAGTTTATTTATAATCTTAAACAATGCCTAGATACGAATTTTAATCAAAATCGTTAGAGCTGATATGAAAAAATCGACTTTTTCTCTTTTCGACCTTTATTAAATTACTCTTAATTTTAAGTTGAATCAGACACACAGACAGACTGCATCGCAAAGACCACTTTTTAGAGTTCGGGGGGCCAGGGGGGGGTCATGAGACTGACATCCATCAACATTTCAGGTTAGATTTATTTTACGGTCGCAATACTTTACTTTTAGTGTTCGAAAAGTCAAAAAATATAAATATTTGCGTATAGCTCTAAAGTTATTGGTTTTATAAAAATATGCTTCGAATAAAATATTTGTATTATAAATAGAGCTACATATTTACACTGATAAGTAATTTCATATCTCAAATAGTTTCGGAGATATGATAAAAAAAATGATAATTTATTAATCAGACCGGAGCCCTTAAAGTCATTTTGCCTAAATATTGAGGGTAGCACTTTTGTTTGGAATATTTATAAATGCTTAGAAAGGAAATTTAATTAAAATCGTTATAGCCGATTTTGAGAAAATCGACTTTTACTCTTTTTGCCCTTCAGTAAACTACCCTTAATTTTAGGGTTGGATATCAAATTCCAAAAATCCCTTGGGGCAACCCTATGAAAACCCTAGATACCAAGTTTTAGCCCGATTGGTAAAATAGTTTAAGCTCTAGTTGGAGAGATAGACAGACAGACGGACAAATAGACAGACAGACGGAAATTCAAAAAACACTTTCGGATTCGGGGGTCATGAAACGTCTTGATTCATCAAAATCTCGAGTTCGATTTTTTTGACGATCACAATTCTTTTTCTACCTGTAAGATAGAGAGAAAGTAAAAATAAGTTATGTATACCTCAAATAGAGAAATGGAGTTTAAACTTTACCTAACTACATTAATTTTGTCTTTTTTCATTTATGTTTAGTTTACTAATCTATTTTGTATTTCCAGTTATCAAAATTANAAAAAAAAAAAGGATAGGGGAACTTTAAAGGATAGGGGGCCAGAATGTCGGAAAAAATCATTCATTTTAAATAAAACCCAATTTTCTAAACTAATTTCCAGCTTTTCCACTGTGTGTGCAGTGGCTCATCTGTACAATAATTCTTTGTTTACATCACCATGGAAACCCTGATTTGTGCATGATTGTATATCAATAAATAAAATATTTCTCATTGGTTAAAAAAACTCAACTCCTAAGTGGAATGGTGTAACAAACAAAACTGTGAGTCAGGGCCGGTCTAAGGCAAAAGTTTTGTGTGTGCAAAACTCACATTTTGTGCTCCCTCCCTCCATCTGAAAAGACTGTGGAGAATAATATATATAGCCATTTTAAAACTAGACCCTATTTATACATATTCTTATTGGCGATTTTTTTAATAACTAAAAAATACTGTATTTTATAACAGTCAGACGATGACATCATTGTGTTTTCATCCTTAACATCTTTTAGTTCTTCCTTTTTTTTTGACTTGAAAAAGTTTTGTTGACTGTTTTCTACTCTAAATTGAGGTATAAAGTATACTACACTTCCAAGAATTACAGAAACGTGGATTTTCATAAAGATTATGTTTGGGAAATAAAAAGAAAAGTAAAATGCAATATTTGGTTTCATTTGCTATTTAGTTTCTAAGTACATGAATCATAATAAAACTTTCTACTACTCACACAACGTAATCTCTTTTACAAAAAAATTATCAGGTATATTCTAAATCAGGGGTAACCAAACTACAGCCCGCATGCCAAATCCGGCCCACGGACGCTTTGAAAAACATTTAAAAAAATATGACGAATACCATAAATGATACTTCTCCTTAGTGCAATGTATAACATCCACGCAAGCCGCGTTCCATAAAGTGTATTTTGAGTTGAGGGTCCGGTCCGAGGTACGTTTTCGATTTGAGGAGGAAGGGGGTAATTATGTTGGCTGCACAGCTTACATTTTAGTCATGTTTAACTATGATTATAAGATATGCAATTATCGAAATGAAATCTAGAATGAAATTAGACTTTATATATTATAATGTATATTATATATGTATAATGTATAATGTATAATTGTATGCATCGTGTTCAATCGAGCCCACCTAGAGCTTTGAATATTCTAATGCGGCCCTCTGCTGAGTAAGTTTGGGGACAACTGTTCTGAATATTAAATTTCCTAGCTTTTATAGAAGCATAAGTGTTAATTAAATCGTTAAAGTCCAATGATGATGATATCTAATTTTCAATCGATAATATTGATAAATTGTTCAACCTTTCCTGAGAAGAAGTTGATCTAAGATGTGTTTTTAATAACTTCAACTTGGAAAAACTTCTCTTGACTGACATAGGTACGGTGAATATAATCCTTAAAGCCACCCACACGTTTATATAGGCTTATTTTGAATTTGTACTTGACAATAAACTTAGTACATTCAATGGAGTTCAATGGGTACGTCACGCCGAACAACCTTCAAAATGTATTTAATTTGTTAGTGTATTCTAATGCACTAATTTGAAATAAAAAAAAGTACTCTGTTTGATATGGATGTAAATATTAATTTAAGAAATAGGCATTCTTCTTACAAATGACTTTCTTTAATTATATTTATATTTCCCCAGATAAAAACAAAAAAATATATTTTTTGGGTCATTTTGGCACCTTCCGGAATTTTTTGTGTAAGTATGCGGTTGGACACGTCACACATGCCTTAGACCGGCCCTGGTGAGAAGGCACATTTTACATTTCTCGTCGTGGCGTGGTTACAAGGGGAAGTATCAAAACTTATCCACTGCACCTAACTTGTTTTGATTTTTTCACAATCTTTGTCTTGTTAAGTCTTCATTAGCGCTTTCAGTTCCAGAGATTTGTTCGAGAGAGTAGCTTTATCAGCATTCATTTAATTATTATTTTTTCTAGCAAAGCATCATAATGCCCGTTCAGGTTAGGTGTGTATGTACTAATTATGTTATTGAGTTAAGGATTAGGAATGTTGAATTTGTAACGAGCTACATATAACATTGCAATGAAGTGATGTTAAACTCACCTTCTGTCCCATTTGGATACGAACTTGTAGTCGCCGAGCCGCCACCTCCGTACTATCACTCACGACATCATAGACTGAAGCGAGGAATGAACCGACACCCCTGCTCGTGAAGGAAGTCCACGCCAAAGTAAACAAATGACGGTCACTCGACGAACTATTCTACCCGCTAATGTTTTTTTTTCTGCGTACCCCTCCCCTCCCCTCCAACTTCCTTTCCGACCGTCTAGTATTCCGCCAGGTGAGAGACTCTTCTCTAACTCTGCCCTTTCTCTCTCTCTCTCCCTTCGTTCTCATTCTCTCTAGGCATGTGACGTTATTATTGTTGTTATAATTATTATTGGTATTCATTGTACCTACTACTGCCTTCAACCAAGGTTGGCGACGTCTCTCTAGATTCAATTCAAGGGTATATTTCTTATTTTTTTAAATTCAATTTCGGCATAAGGTAGGGGCCGGTATGAGTATAAAAATGTTATTTGTTGTGTCTAGAACTTAAGCTATTCGTTAAAATTAAATAGTGACGAAAGAAGTCTTTAAATACCATGGTAATCTGTGTTTACTGGCGGTCATATTGGACCATTCATTAATGGTAATCGTAGCACCTAGTGGTATCTCTCGACGGTTTAACTAAGTCAATTGCGTACTATTGCACCCCATCTCTTAAAGTTTGGAAAATAAAGTATTTACAGGCACATTTGTTTAAACCTTTGATCTATTTTAAACTTATATTATGGTACATACCTTCCTTACATACTTGAGTGTTTTATTTTTGTCTCAGCAATCTTTGGACTATGGCAAAGTCTACACGTCTGCTGTTATGACAGAAATAAGAGAAAAGTTGGCCGCTATTTATAGTAAATGACAATTGGCAAAATAATGTGGGACGCATGAATCGACTTTACGCAAAAGAATGAAATTAGTAAATTGTTTACTTTTGATTTAGGTTGCGTGCTTAAATAACTAGTACGTTAGGTCTTTCTTATAAAGCAACATATTAGAAGTGAGGTTTCTCGAACTCTAGATGTCAACTTGTTAACAATTTACTTAATTCAAAAAAGCCCCACCCCAAACCTCCACCCCACAAATAAAAAGTTCATGTATGTCAGCATGTTTGACTCGCCCTTTTAAAAAAAACTGCATTATTTGTTTTATGTTCAGGGCAAATTTTAATTTATCGTAATATTTCAGAGTATTTCAGTCTCTTCTATGGGCCATTATAATGCAGTTTTCACTCCAGCGCAAGAGAAAGAGCTGGCAGACCATGTTAAAGACTTTGATGCACTATTTTTTGGAATAACTAAGAAGCAATTAATGCAACTTGCATTTGAATATGCATAAGTTCAAGATGTTAGTAATAGATTCAACGTCGAAAAACGTATTGCAGGAAAGGATTGGGTCTCAGCTTTTTGCGGGCGTCAGGGTTTGTCCCTTCGGTCCCCTCCACAATGCAGCGTCAGTCGTGCCATGGGGTTCAACCGAACTCAAGTCAATATTTATTTTAATAATCTTAAGATGGTGTTGGATGATACAAAATTTGAGTCTCATCGTATATTCAATAAGGACAAAACGGGAATGTCAACTGTACCAAACAGAACACCAAAAGGTTTATGCAAAGGGTAAAAAAAGCTGTTAGGAGAATTTCTGCAGCTGATAGAGGTGAAACAACGTCTGCAGTTTGCTGTGTTAGTGCTGCTGGTCAATTCATGCCACCAGCCCTGATATTTGCAAGAAAGCGAAAGAATCTAGAAATGTATGCAGATGTTCCAGTGGGAACCTTACCTCTAGTATCGGACTCAGGCTACATGATAACAGACCTGTTCATTGATTGGTTAACACATTTTGTCAAGTATGTCAAGCCCACCGAAGATTATCAAGACCACTCCTCTCATTGCTCTTTACCTGCCATGCTATTTTGCTGAGAAAATTTCATAACTTTGATTTCTCTACCACCTCATGCAAGCCACATGCTACAGCCATTGGAGCGTGTGGTTTTCGCTCCATTCAAAGCAGTGTATGAACAAGAAGTAGACAAGTGGCTGACTTCTCATCCAGGAAGAGTGGTCACGGCACACCAAGTTGCTGTTTTGTTCAACTCTGCATATATGAGGCTATCAACCCTATACAAAGGTATACAAGCATTTCGAGCAATTGGGATTCATCCCTTTAATCCCGACATTTATACTGATGAAGATTTTCTGGCTGCTGAAGTCACTCATAGAGAAGATGATGACCTAGGAGAAATGGATGGAGGTAGAATCCAGCATAGCTCTGCAGATTCCGCTGATGTTACTCATATCAATCCTGATTTACCTGGAGAGACAGTTTTGGACCTAATTCCATCCAAAACACCAACTCTGCTGATATTACACCTTTAAAACAACTGACAAAACGTTAACTCATTAAAAAACTCCCGCAGACATTTTACCACTTTTAAAAGCCTCCTTTGATGGAAATAAAAAGAGAAGAAGGGTTCAAAAATCAACTGTTTTATCTAGTTCTCCCCATAAAAACCCACCGACTCAAAAATTTGAAGAAAAAAAGAGACAGAAAGAAGAACGAGCTCGAGTAAGAGAAGGAAAAAGAAAGAATAAAGTAATGACAACTAAAAAATCACGTCGTAAACTTGATTTTTCATCAAAACAGCCTTCAGTTGTCCAGTCTAGTACATCGACGGCCATTGATAACGAAAATGAAGGAACCATTTGTGATGGCTGTGGCGAGTCTTTCGATGATGCTTGGATTAAATGTGGATCTTGTGGAGAGTGGTGGGGCATCAATCCTGTTCAAGAGACGAGGGTGAATATGCCTTTATATGTGACTTGTGCTAATGCGCACTCTTACCCAATATGTTGGTTAAGAGTACGCATTTGAGATGACATTTTGAAAGTTAATTTTTGACAATTTATTTTTATCTAAAAAATATATTTGTATTAGCGTTAAAGAATATGTATTATACTTTCTAGTCATGTATTTTTAATTGTAATAAAAGTATTATATTTTTTTATCTTATTAAAAGTTCTTTAAGTGCGTACTCTTACCCGCCCCTACCTTAATGGTTCAATTCACTGTCATAATTATTTGTTTGAGGGATATTGTACTTAATTTACTATTCAAAATTCTATTCAGCGTAAATATTTTTGTCATCCAAAATGATTTAACTATGGGCTCATTAAATTTAAATTATTTAACTTTGGGATATTTTGGCTAGTATGAAGCCATGTTCAAATTTAGTTGTCTCTCGTAGTTCTTTTACCCAAACTTAGTATGTAATTTCTATTTTTATTATTTAATAGTTTTAAACTAAGTTTTGGGCTACGGCCATGTTATTTGTGGAAGAAGCCACAGGTTGTCTGACGTCAATAATTAGGTATTGCTTTATTATTTACCATGGGATTGCAGGACATTATGTTTAGGACTTAGATTTAAACTGCCATTTTTCTGGTTTGATATTAGGTTATCATTAATATTTACCCGATTTCTTAGTTAGTCAGGGCGTATTGATATTATGAGCATTGATTATTGTATTATTAATGGTCACACAGTTCAAGGCTAGGAGTCACCAAGTTAATGTTCTATTTACTGATAGTTATTGATATATATATACATTTTGTGTACAAACTGTTATTGATATCTCTCATTGTAAATGGGTATCTCGTTAAGCCACGTAATGGCGTTTGCCAATCAAATAGAGAGTTTGTAAACTTTAACTACGTGGATCTCAAAATTTGGACGTTGCCCGATTGAGATAGTATGGTCTCGTTATTGTTGTTTGTCAAGTCACTTAAGTTTAGTTGGGATTCAAGTTGGGTCACATTGTTGACATCTTAGTGTTCTATATAGGTATACTTGGGGTCCTTCTTAATACTGTTTGGGCGTTGTTAACTATTAGTTTATCTAGGAGACCATATCAGAGGATAGGCTGGCATCAATACTTAGTCCTAATAAAGCACTATCAACTTACCTCCACTCCACTAAACTTTGTACTAGTATTATTCTTTTGTTGTAAAATAAAATACTCTCCTCTTGTTACCACCCTGTTATTATTTATAATGGGAAGGATTCTACAAATGTATAGGACGTGTACCTGCATTTGTGTGGAGAGAGAGGGGGAAACCACTTAGGACAAGCCTCATTACCACTCGACCAGGATTTAAACCTCGATCTCTTTGTCACCAGGAGGCCAGTCTATTGAGACCTTAGACCATACGGTCATCGAGGTTTTGAGTTTGAGTGAGAAAATCAATTACAATATAAGGGTTGTGAGCCAAATCTAACTGCATTTGAAAATAAAGTCTTGGTAGCTCTTGAAATAAACTATTAACAAAGTTAAGATTTGCTTCGGTGGTGCAATGGTACAAGGCGTCACTCTCCCAATAGACTAGTATGACGATAATAGGGAGATTGAGGTATGAATCTCGGCAAAGTGTACTGAGGAGGGGGTGGTTTATTCCTAAATGATTTTCCAAACCCCCTCTACACAAATTTGGGTACACTTCTTTTTAATTTAACCTCTCTTATTCTTAACACATCAGACTAATTAATACACATGTGTATAAACCAAACAGGCAATAAGACACAGGGTTCCTACACAAAATAATGCAATTTTTTCCAGGACATTTCAAGGACTTTATACAATCCCTCCAGGACCAATCCTGGAAAAAACACATCACTACATATTTTTTTAAATTTAATACAGGCTCCCAATTCCCATACACTTGCACCTTTCAACACCCTCTATTATGTTTAATGTATTCCATGACACAATGAGTTATTCATGTAATTAAAACATAGCATAATCATTGGTGAAATGTGGGTTTTCCCTTTCACAGTGATGAATTAACAGCTGAGGGCTGGATGTTGTGTCTGTTTTAGATATAAGTTAGTTTATAAGTCTGTGCAGAAAGTGCACGTTAAATACCCCAACTTTCACTGTTCATATTGGGCATGATAGTTTATGTTATGTAAATTACAAAACAAAATTAAAATTTATAAAAATGACAATAATAAAACCTATTTTTATATTAATGAATGATTCAGTAGTTTGATAAAACATTTAATGAGATTTTAAAGGGATTCAGACACCTTATGAATTTACTCGGATGTCTTGGTATAAATTAGGAGCCCATTTACCTTGGTGATACTGGAGTAGTAATAGTTTAGAAAGAACACTAAAAAACACATCCTTCCCGAAAAGCTGTGACAGTGAAATTGTGTCCTTAAAAATATGTTTTATGTTTTTTTGTAATGTTCTATCTGAACAATTTCTACTCCAGTATTACCAAGGTAAGTGTGCTGGCTAGCCCTTCTAATTTAAAGAATGATTTAGACTAGTACTTTAAACATTGTAAGATGTTACATCATACTACCCCCAATATTAAACTTCACGCATAGGTTTTCCTTACGAGTAATACTACCCACTCCGTATGAAACCTCAATATTAATAAACTTCCTATAATAGTAAGCTTCTCTGTTGCAGTCCCATTTAGATTCAGTCTATATCGAAAACAAAGTCAAACAAGAATAAACTGCCCGCCATCACAAACTGTTCATGTACTTACCCTTTGTATCTTCTGGCTAGAACAACCTTCCAGACTGGATTATACACGTCACGTCCTAGATTGAAGAGTGGGTCGAACAAGTCATGGTGAGCCCGCAACTGAGGTTCCAAGCGGACGGGTAAAATTGACCCTACTAGAACTGGCCGAGGACAACAACTAACTGAAACTATCCAGCCGTCCAGCGGGGAAGACGAAACCAACCACCAACACATCGCGTGATGTATGTACGTCACAGGCACCAGTCAAACAAAGTTCTCTCTCACCACTGGAGTGCGTGATTGAGATATACCCGCCAATCTTAGCCTGATCAAAGGACTACGTGCGATTCTGAACCCATCAAAAATGACCGATGGGACATCACCAGCCAATATGGACATCCCCCCCCCTTCCAACCCCAAGTGACTAGAAACACTATATAAACCTGGCGATTCTGAATACCATTGACTTTATATTTCGACGCCTTTAAGAGAAGTCATATCTTAAACATTTATACTCAACGCCATCTGGAGAAGTCCTGTCCTGGACTTTTTCAGGATGATTACGTATTTTGTTTATATTATCTCATTGATGTTAATTTAATAGACTTGAATTGGGGCTAATTAAATTTTGAATTAAAGTAATGTAAATTTTTGGAATAAGCCGTAATAAGCAATGTAAATTATTTACTAAAAGTTTTTTTAGTAAACTAAATTTAAGTATGAGACAGTTAATTCTCTTTGCTGCCACTTGGGCGTTAGTGTCAGTGAGGTCACGTAAAATATTAGATTGCCACATTTATAAACTTATTTTTTGTTAGAAGTATTTAATTCAAATTGACTGAGTTTTGCAGACTAAGTAATTCAAAATATCCTCCAATATCTTGAAAATTTCATCTATTGGCTTACTCCTGTTTACCTCTGATTTACTGACCTGTTTAAAAAAATAGGGACAAAGGAATGTCCAGGAAAACCTAAAAAAAAAACAGGAAAAGATTAGAAAAATGAGAAATTCCAGGTTTTCCATGACGCGTAGGTAGGAACCCTGAAGACAGGGTGCTAAAAATATTAAAAATTATAAATAAGTTATTTAAGATAATTTTAATTCCCACTTAGAGGAAAGTAATTCTAAGGATTCTGGCAACCCTAGTTACAGATCAGCCACACAAGTTAATAAAAGATGAAGATAGTTTCTAAACCAATAAAACGAGACTACTTTTCCATTACAATCAATTTTATTACTAATGTCTTCAGAATCAATAAACTACAAGTGTTTTTTTTAAGTACAGGTCCTTTTGCAACCATATTTTACCATAAGACATTGCACGCATGCGCGCGCACACACACATACACACATACAACTGTTATGAAAAGTAAATCCCATTAATATTAATTACTGCATGAAATCTCAGGTTTTTTCCTTCTTTTTTTAAACTTTTGTACAATGCAAATAGATTTTGAACTAATAAAAAAAAATATTTTTCTAAAGTCAACTTTGTATGAAATTTCTATGAACAAAACATCTGTTTCATATTTTTCAAATAGTTATTCAGACAAAATTATCATCACACAATTGACAAAGCTATTCTTAAAAAATAAGTTTTTACCACTACAACAATTTCTACTTTTAGTTTTAAAAACCACAATTTTAGTGAAATAAAGGAATAGCTAAAATTATATATAATTGAACATATTAATACTAATTTCATAAAGACACAGCACAGTAAGTCAATAAATGAGTTTTTTTTTATATTTAACACACGGCCTGGAGTGGTATTTAAATTTATTAAAAGATTTAATATCTTCTCTCATACATCTTCAAACATGGACCGGATTGCTGTTTTTGTTCATTCACTTAAAAATCTTGCATCTTCATTTCAATATATTAATAAATGTTAATTTATTTTTCTAACATAAAACACTGATCTCATATAAAATAATGTAACTCTGAAAATATAACACAAAGATGCAAAATCATATGTTGCAGCACTAATAAGATAAAAACTTTGTTTTTTACTCTTATGTACATTAAGAAGTTATTTTTTACACTCACTTTCATAACTGTTTTTTTTTTTCTTGCAATGCAAAATGGACATTTTATAATTTACAATACAATATTTCTGTGTGGAGGGAATCACTCGTGACAAAAAAAGTAAGCTGAGCGCGTTGAAAGTTTTTTTTTTTTTTTGCGACATGACTAGATCAGCAGATGATGGCATTGATTAAACAATTTGCAAGGTCTTCAAAATTTTGGCAGAAAATTCGCAACCACGCAAACAAACACATCTTGGATTCTTTAACATCAGGACAAGTCATTTTTTTTTTTCCATTACAAAATTGACTTTTAATTTATTCAAGCTAAAGACTATGAACTAGACATTTTGCAAATATAAAATTACACATTTAGCTTTTTCATTATTGCAAAGTTTAACCACAACAATTTATGTTTAAATTTATAATGTCACGTTTCAAACATAAACAAAAATCATATTATATTTAGAAAAAAATATATAACCTAAGTAAATTATTTTGTCATTGTGGAAATAAATTTTGGTTTTAGATAGTACCTAAATGGTCATATTATTAAAAGGTTTTCTGCAAAAAATTAGTCTTGTAGGTGTAATCTACAAACATAACCAAATTAAACTTAAAGCTAATATTCCAATAAAATGATATTTTAATACATTTCATATACCCCTGATTATATATTAAGAATGTTGATTTGTTAAAAGAACTTTGGATTTCTTTTTCTTAAATTAATTTGAAGATAAAAATAAAATTGTAGAAAAGTACATAATTGCAGGTATTTCCATACAAAGTATATTCCATTAAACACTTTGAAGCATTACATTTTTCTGTAATAATTAAGATTAATTAGAAACAATTTAGAAAAAGGCTAAGTAATGAGGTTTCATTAAGAAGACATCTGCAGTTCAGGTTCGAATCTTGAATTGAGCCAATATTATTCACGAATTTCAATTAATCATTGAATCGTATCATATTCCAGTTAAATATGCTAAAATTAAGACATTAAATAAAAAAAAGGTCATATTATATTTTTTTTAAAACCATTAGACTAGTTTTGGACCCTAGTCCCGAAAAATGATCATATTTAAATGTAGATTCTTTAATATGTTTATGCAACAAAAATTCACCTTGTCAAAGTTAAGAAGTTGGGTGCACCATTTGTTGTGATTATAAAATATTTCAATATATATCTTCACTCCTCAAAATTAATACATTTGTTATGTATTATAGGGTATACAAAGGTTTTGTAAAGGCTGTAGGACCCTAATTGGGAAACAAGTGTGGTGTATTTTCTGGTCAATATGGTAATAATTAATAAGCATTTACTTACCTCACAAGAATTGCTATTAAAATATATTAACATATTTTAGGAACATTGTGGGATTTGCAATGGCATAAAACCTTATCAGTTAAATTATAGTACGGTATGGTTTGATTCGAGTTATCAAATTGAATAATATGACATTCAAACTGATATCGATATCATCAAAGCTTCACAGACCCCTAATTTTGAATGTTTCAGTAGCTGAATTTCACTTTCGCATTTAATTAAAATATTACATTCCCGATTTTAAAATGATACAGTAATAAAGAGATGAAAACTTTTCTTTTATAATTAGATTATATTATATAAACATTCTGGAAATTTATTTATATTTTACTTTGTATAATCTTTTACTTGTAGGTAAGAATATTCCATTCACTTCCTTTTAGTAAAATATCCTTTGTTTATTTTAAATAACAAATGATTTAAAGTAATATTAAAATGGACCAATGGCACTAAAACAGTCCTTGAAGTATTAACTCAATAGAAAAAACAAAAATTGTACAAACAACTTCACAAACAATCTAGAGCAGTGTTTGCCAAAATGTGGGATCACCACGCTGTCCTAAAGCCACATTAAAACCAAATTAAATTTTTCAATGCATAAAAACCTAAATTAATAATTATTTCTAAATAAAGAAAAACATATTAAAATAGTATCTAATATTAATAATATATATATTTATTTTTTAATACTAGTGATTTATAACAAAATCACTTTTATGGTCTGATGACATTAGGGGCTGCTTTATTGGGGAAACATTGAGGTTTAATTAAAAGCTTCATAATTTATTAATATAAAAGGAGAAGGGATAAAAGGTTAATATTTTTGCACACATTGATTAAGGCAGGAGTGGAAGGGGGCTCACCACTTAGTTTTTATTTATTTAAATTTTTTTGTCCTTGTTTTTTTGTCTGATATTATGGGATTCTATTATTATTTTGCGGCACTCAAGAGGTGTGGTTTATTTATATTATAGAGGATATAACTGGGGCACAAATTTAAATCTCGCCTAGAGCCCCTTGAGCCGGTCTTGATATTAAGTCTGAGATTTAATTTAACACATCTTTTTTGTTTTCACTCACTTCACTGCTGAATGGTCTAAGGTGCCACTCTCATGTTAGACTGGCCTGCTGATGATGGAGGAGTTTTGGGTTCGAACCTCGGTCAAGTCTACTGAGGGTAATTTTTCCTAAATGGCTTCCCACTCTCCTTCAACGCAAATATGAGTAGATTACCTCTAAAACGCTTCTTCCTCATCCCTACCCTATTAGAATAGTTATAATATAATGATTACAACCTGAACAGGTAGTATCACTAAGTGATTTAAAAAACATAGATTTTGACATAATGTTTAAGGTTTCTAAATGCCTTTCTTTTTCTTTGTCATGACTTTGTTTGGCTTACCAACATCCTGCCTCACTACTTATTTGGGTTATATTTATATGTACTCATATTCTAATGTGTTAGGAATGAGAAAGGTTGAATTTAGAGTTAGTGTTCCTTCATTTGTCTGGAGATAGAGTGGAAAAACATTTAAGAAAAAACCCCTTCAGTACACCCGACCAGGATTCTAATGCCAATCTCTGTGTCATTGGCAGTCCAGCCTATTGCGTGACATCTTAGACCAGACCATTGAACCATTGAAGCGGGGTAAAGCTTTCTCAAAATTTAGAATTTCTACATATACTTAACAAGATAGCAGACATTTGTAAATTTTAAGAAGTACTAGAAGTAGTACATTGGTTAGGCCATGGCCATAAGAGGGGTATGTGACTGGTGATAGTTTGGGGAACAATGACCTTATAAAAAATATTATTTTATAGTTTTCATCAAAAGCTTCATCAAATTATGTTCTAATTTCACAAACTACTCTAAAATAACCATCAATCATCTCTAGAGAGACTTTCTCCAATTCTACACACAACATTTGCTTTAATTTAAGTACCAAAGTGAGCTAAGCACTTTCAAGGTGACACTAGTTACAACTTTATTAGATTGTTTTCTAAGAGTCAATTTGGTTAACCCTTTGTATTCTACAAATAAGTGTATCAAGTCTAGTAAAGTTTTGCAAATTACTCAAATATTATACATCTTCAATTCCGACATGTTATTTGAAAACTCTTAAAAAATTTAAATTACAGTAACTTAATCAAATAAATCACATACTGTATATGAAACATAATTTTATGTTCTCAGGTTCACTGTGCTGATAGATTTTATATATGTTTTAAGAAAAAGTAATACTTTTAAGATTCTGGCAAAAAAAAAGGGTTGACACAATTTATTTTATTTCAATCAGGGAAAAAGCCAAATTACCATATTGGTTTTGAGGATAGTTAAGTTTATGTAAGATTATAATAGTCCTAATCTTGGATGGCTTAGACCAATTTTGAATACTTATATGAATGAAGATTTAATATTGTTACAATGTCAAGAAAAAATAATGATGATAAAACAATTGATAAGGTGGGGTTTTTTTTACACAAAACTAGTTTTTATTAAAAATTAGATCAACTAAATTATATAACTCAAAAATAAGCTTATAGTGAGAACATTCTAAATTAAGTACCATACCCTGTAACCAAGAAAATAAAAATGCATGAACAAAGTTATCAGAAGATTAAATACTAACATAGTAAAAATCTTAATTCCATTGAATACTAAATTAACTTGACCATTTTGATTAAATGCAACAAAAATAGGAAAAATGCATAAAAAACTGGAATGTAGTGTTATTTAGTAATACTGTAACAACAGTTTTAAGACTTATGAACATAATTTAAAAAATCTAGCTAATATGAGAAAAAGATCAAAAAAATACTTTTAATTTAAAATGTGATATTATTTACTGATATTACATTGATTTGTAAATTTTAAGGCAAAAAAAAAGACAACTTTTAATTATAATTTAAAATATATAAACCCTTCATAAGCATAATCTCTTATTTCTGTGGTTTTGAAATGGTTAATATAATATTTGTGTACAACTAGTTAAAATCTAACTATAAATCAAGGTTTTTAATCGTTTACATTTTGTCTTAAAAACTTTTCACATGTTAAGTTAAGAAACCATAAATTTTATCAAATAACAAATTAAGCACGCTTCCATGAAAAAATATATATTGGAAAGAAAATAATAGGAACCCATAATGGTCAAATATGATGATTACACTTTCCCCACTTTGCAAAGTCACCTAATTTCACGAAGAGGTAGTTTACTAGATTTTCATTATTATTATTATTATTTTTTTTTTTTACCTTTCTTTTTTATATCAGATTAACATTAGATTCACTTGTGAATGGCTGTGTATCAACTGTGGCCTTTTAACAAATTCGCTGATAGGAGAAATAAACCATATCTACCTCCGCGCTACAACTAACACTTATCTCCCTCATTATATGGCTTAGGTAAGAGAAAAGTGAAGCAAGTTCAGGGGTGTACTGGCCGGTACCAAGCTGGCCGGGACTAAAAATATGAAAGCACTTAACATACACCCATAAAAACCACTGAAGCTATGTTTCAGTGAAAGCTAAAGTGGTGAGGTGAAGTATTTATAATTTTATTACTAATACATTTAATAACCAGGCATTTCAGTTGCATTAATGATAAATTACATCGATATTCAGGCCACTTGAAACATCAGCTTCTACTTTCTTCTGACTTAAGTAAAGATTCTTATCAATTGTTAGACAATAGCTGGGAGTTTTTTTTAAATATATATATATTTATGTTTTTAAAATGATTCTCCACTCGATAATTGTGTAGATTACAAATCTAGTGACAGTCAGTATTCATTAAACAAATGATTTTTAAATTTGGCTTAAGAGTTTGTTTATAAAAACACAAAGAAACAACAAACGAGACTATTTTACATTTAATTATATTATATAGCTCCAAAAACAATGTATTTTGGGCTCCTTCAGACTTACTCACTGGCAAGGAGGTAGTTATGGTTTATTTATACCACTGTAAGTCAGGTTTGATTAATAACAAAATACGTTAGTCGATCATGATCAGTAAATGGTGTGACATGGAAGTAAATTGGGCAATACCAGTGGCGGTTCTAGAGCTTGGCTACAACACGTTCCTTAATAGTGAATTAATTAAAGAATTAGCAATGAAACACTTTCTACCAGTTTAAAAAAATTAATCTTGTCCTTGAGAGATTTCAAGCAAAGATATATATCTGTATCTCTTTGACAACATTTGAAATCCTATTTGAGATCAACTGTGGGTAATCTAAAGGAAAAAATACTTCAAAAACTATAATACCAATTCACTAGCGGTTTTTTATTTCTCTTCTTTTATATTTATAGAAATTAACAATATCGAGAAAATTTTTTTATCGCTAGCCATCAATTAAAATTCAAATAATAAGTTTTACACTAAATGTTGAAATAAATAAAAACAATCCAAACAATTGATATCAAAAAATTGTTATTTAAAAAAAATTAATGAGATTTTAAAAATTACATATTTTTTACTGTTTCCACAAAAAACCTTCTTTCCAGGCCCAACATAAAAAATTACTGTAGCCGGCTATTTGGTTACACATAGTTCAGTAGTTTTCTACCAGGGTAACACTAACGTAAAGGTTCCCCCACCATACAATAATTTTCTCTCCGTCTCTATTTGAGCGACTTTCTTATTAAAAACATACAACAGGTGCATAAACTTTGACAATGATTGTAAGGGGGATAAGGGAATTCCGCGGTCAATTAATATTTCTATTTATGATGATAGCCTTTTACTCACAACTTTTTGAGTATAAATACCCACCAAGGTAGCCACATGGTCTAATGTGCTAGTCTCGTGTTAGGCTAAACTGCCAAGTATGGAGAGATCAGGGTTCGGTTCCGATCGGGTGCACTGTGTAATATAAATATGTTTTTTTTAGAAAATTATCAGAGTTATTATAATAAGACCCGATTGGATATTTATATCAGTTTTATAATATAATGTATTATGTGACAGTACTTGGATTTTAGGACACACAATCATGTTACACCTTCTCTCTTTTTTTAACTCAAAAGGGAACGAGACTTTCTCTCATGATTATATTTAAATTTTGTTAAAGAAATTAAACAATATATTAGAGGATAATTTTAAAGGAACAACTATGACTTTCTGGTTGTTATTTATGAGAGTAATTATAAAGGTATTTTGATTGTACACTATCTAAATGAAATTAGAGAAACTTGGAGAAAGAGTAGCTTTTTGCTCTGATACCACACAGCCCAAAATTAACTATTTATGCTTATCAGGATAAACTGGATCATCTTGACCAAAACTATATTGAAGTTCCTTTAATAAATTGTAATAAAAGAGTAAGAGAAAATGAAGACAGCTAAGGACACCTTGAATGAGGTCAATTTAATTAATGTTTATTTTTTAATTTATTTTATATTGATTTGATTTGTTTAAATTATTTTTTATTTTTGTTGTGCCTCTGAATGTAAAAAGGTTAAGAATATAATTAAGTTTATAACTGTCATACGAGATCAATGTTTGTGACTTCCTAGTTATTTTATTAATATTATTTCTTTGTTATCTTGATTCATTATTATTATTATTATTATTATTATTATTATTATTATTATTATTATTATTATTATTATTATTATTATTATTATTACTGACCTACAATTTAACATGTGATCCGAACCACGGCGGAAGCCTGGCATTCCACACATTCACAAGTTGTGATTAATACACGTATTGTCAGAAGTGAAAGAAGGGTTTGGCAAGCAGATAAATTTGTGCCGGGACCAAAGATTGAACCTCGGACCACTAGCACAAAAGTCTGACACCTTACCCCTAGACAGACAGGTCACCAACTTGATTCACCTGTTCGAGTCATACTCATATGTCATAATTAGGCTAATATGTTAAGGATGAAGTAGGTTGTAATTTAGAGAAAGTGTACCCACATTTGTGTGTAAGTTGAGTGGAAACAATTTAGGATAAACCATCATCATTTCACTTAATCGGGATTCAAACCCCAATCTTCCCATCATCGGCAGGCCAATTTATTGAAAAAGGGACGCCAAAGACTTTAGAGTATTTGACTACCGCAGTGGTTCTCTAACTGGGGTACGCGTATCCCTAGGGGTAGTTGGGCACCTTTCAGGGGATAGGAGAGCAGATCTCAAGGGAAATTTGGCAAAATGAAAAGGGACTTATGGAAAACTCTAATTGTAGGCTTTTACTGTTATCTGGTTATTTCCACACATTATTTTCCCCTATTTGCTCTCGGCTGGAGATTAATTTCTGAGAATTTTCAACCCTTTACTTAACACCTTCAAAGTTAGCAGTTATATTTCTTATAGGGTAATTTGAGCATATTTCCTGAATAGTAACGACTTGGTAACATACTCTTTATCTCTCAACATTATTACTCAAACTCGCAACACAGTTGTAGAGATGTATTGCGGTAATGTTTATATATTAATTAGTTCCAATTTATTTGTTTTTATGTATTATATATCGGCCTATTCATGACAATGTTACTCAGACATATAATGCATAGTAAGGTGACTTTCCAAACAAAATTATCTTGCTCGTTTGAATGAAATGAGACAAGAAGTTAAGAATTTTCCTCTCTGACAGCAAGTGTGAGTTTAGTGACAGATTTACAAATGAGCAGTGGATGTCATGGCTGACATATTTTAGCGACTGAATGAGCTGAATAAAGGTCTGCAGGGTAAACACACAACACCCTTCATGGTTCATGACAAAATAAAAGCTTTAAAAAATAAACTTCAATTTGCAACAAAAGAAGTTGTGAAGGGACAGATGTAATTCTTTCCGGCTTTAGAAAATTTCGTAGAGGAAAGTGAATTGAACTTCATGATTCTGTTGTCAATTACATAAAAAAAGCATTGTCTGGGTTTGATTGAAGACTTTGGCGAATATTTTCCTGAGAATTTAGGGAGCAAGTTCTGGATGCCAGACCCTTTTTCTATAATGGAAGACTCCAATTTACCAAATTTCTTTTCAACAAAAGAAATTATTCAACTGTCCTGTGATGAAACCCTAAAATCCAATCTCAAGAAAACTTCTTTGCCAGATTTTTTATTGCAAAGGTTGAACGAGTTTACTCATATCACTGATCATGCCATCAACTTTATGATGCCGTTCTCAACAACATATCTCTATGAGAGTGGTTTTTCATCCATGGTGTACCTAAAATATAAGTACCGCATTAGGCTAAATTTGGAGTGGGTGCACCTCCTCTTGAAAAATTCAACTGGACAACCAGACATCAAAAAGTTGTGCCAAGCCATGCAGCCACACCCCTCTCACTGAAAAACTTTGGGATTTAATGTCATGAGTTTGGGTCTCCTACATGGTCTAGAACTAGTATGTTCACCTTCTTTCCAGGTTACATAGGATTCACTCATTGGTGGACCTTGAGGATTTTAATCCTCGTGTTTGTTAGCTCCAGTCAGCTCAGGGTGCAAGTGAATAGTTTAGGATGAGTTATCCTTAGATATAAATAAATACGAGTTAATGATTTGCTTAAATTGACACGTCTGGAACCGCCACTATGGGATACCCAAAACCACTTTTGTCAACTCAGATATTATATACCACATGCTTCACCTAAGACACTCCATATAGTTACGATGAATTCAAATGGAAAAGAGCATGTAAATGACCAAAATTTCCAGAAACCCTTCTAAACATTAACACATGCTGTGAGCTGCTGATAGTAGGATAGCCACTATTCATGCTTAGGAATTGGCTTGTTTGTTTTAACACACAAATTTAAATTAATAAAATTATTAAAAATTTAACTCTGTTATTTTCACATGGTAAAAATCTTTAAAAAGTGCATAACAATGACATGTATTTAATGTTTCATATGTTTTTTAAAATTTATTCTCCTTTTTAAAAAAATCAAAGATGTACTGCTTATATTAAAAATGAACTAAATCCCACAAAATAAGTTACATATTCTAACCTGATATAAAAATAAAACAAATCCACAAAAATGTTATCTCAGTATCTTGTAGACTTGGTTATTATATGAAAATGAATATCTCAGTTTAACTGCATGTGAACAAGGGTGACTTGGGAAGGGGCGAGAAAGTATTGGCACTTTATTTTTGTTTATAAAGGTATAGATAGCATCAAAAGTGGAACAACTTTTGCACATTCCCTCATACATATTTCTTGTAGTTTGTATCCTTGAATTGGGGATATATTTTTATTTATTTTTGCTAAGAGTATAAAAATAGACACATTGAAGCTGCTCAACCATATTTTCAAAGTCAACAAATATGAATCCAGCACGAATGTGTTATAATGGAAATTATTTCGACAACAATCACAGTGAACATAGAATTAAAAAAAAAAGTATTACTTGTGAGGGAGTGCAACAAAGCAATTTCCACAAGTTTATAAAAACAAAAACATTTGCAGCTTGTGGGTTGTAAGAGGTCATGGCGAGGGTCTATAACAATTTGGTGTTAATGTTTGCTCAATACCTCTGTTGGAATTCGTGGTGCCATCTATTAAAGTCAATATGGAAAACAACTATAGAGCCAGTAGCTAATCCAGCAAGTAGAAACCTGGAAGAAAATTAAACATTTAAAAATATTACTTTTATTCAACTGTAAGGAGCTGTCCCATAAGCTATGTCAAGCTGTTTTTTTTACCCTCCTCCATCCTAATCCCATGTCACAAATTAGCATAATTTTGTGAACCACCCTTCTAATATTATGTCACAATATTAAGTAGCACCCCTCCCCCCTATCTAAATAGTATTTAATAGAATTTTTTATTATAGAGCTTATATAAACCTTAATGTGTTTACCATGCTCAACAATCAAAGCCAATGAGCCGATCGTTGTTTGTTTATTAACAAAAAATGCTGCCCAATATGTTTAATTATTGTAGTATGACATTACACATTATCCGATTCCTCCTCCTACCCTCATCTCGCTTGGTCACGCCAAGACCCCCCCAATATCCCGATATGTGTATGTGGTTTATGAGGAAGCCATGGGAACGAGGTTTGTGAGGAGAATTTAAGCTGTCATGAGGAGAAATAGGATTATAGGATTATGAATTAAATTATCTGGAAAAGAGTGGGGATACAGGGAGATATTAGAGGAAGCAAAGGTGAGATGGTATGGGCATGTAATGAAGATGGGATGGGAAATGAAAGGATCCCAAGGAGAATGATGGAAGTTGAGGTTTTGAGGGAAAATACCACAAGGGAGACCAAAAAAGAAATGGAAGGAGAAGATAAGAGCAAGTGTGGGAGTGAGAGGAAACAAACGGAAGCAAATAAAGGAGAAAGAATGGTGGAAGGATGGTGGAAGGACAAAGGAAAATGGAGAAATTTCACAAACTGAACTTGACACAGGCCGGAAACAGTTGTTGATAATGATTCAATATACCCATGCCTCAAGTAAATTTACAAAAGTAATTACTAATTTATGATATTTCCTACCCCACGCCTACATTCTCCATGAAACCTTTCATTGATTAAATTTGTTAGGATAAAATTGAAACGTGCTCATTTTAATGACATGTGACATATTACCTAAAAAGGTCTTAGACTTAGGCCAGATAATCGGTAAATGTTCCTCGAGACGAAACAATATAATATAACACTTGCTACAAAAATCAGGCATCATAAAGACAGATGAGAATGTTAAATGTGACTGAATCAGGCATAAATTGTCTTTACACCCGGTCGTACACAAATGTAAAACTAAAAACAAAAAAAATTAACTACAGATATCACTCCACTACATACATCCCACTGTGTCGTTAATATACAGAATTTTTTGTGGCGCTTCAAATGGATGCACCAAGGTCTTTGAGCAGTTAAGTGTCTTTGAAGACCTATCAAGCGAGCTTCACTGCTCTGTCTGACCCGTTATCGTTTAATTCAATAGGAGTACTACTTTGGTCTCATTTGTCACTCACTTTAAGCAACATTTGCCGGTCGTCAGGGTGTAACATTATACTCTGAACCTCAAGAATTGAGCTGTGGCAATTAAACCTAGTTTTTAAAGTGGGTTTTTGTGTTTCTTATTGTTTTATGTAAACAATAGACTAGTTCAGCATCACCCAGGTAAATGTGATAGCTACCCTACTTATTTAAACCAAGATTTAGCCTAGTGCTCTATTCCAAATTGCTTTAATTATATAACCAAGTACAACGCAGCCTGTAAGGTGGGGTGGAAGGGAAGGCAGGTTGAAGAGAGTATTTTTGCAATTTCTATATCGAAACAATTTCCTGGTTAAAGAAATTAAATAATTCTCCAGTAGAAACATAGAGCCAGTTTCATAGTCAGACTTAGCACGCCTCAAGTAGTGGCACTATTCTAAATACAGGATGACACTTACCGAGACCAGAATAGAATTGGCCATTTTCATATTCGAAACTGGTCCCTTCCATTTGAGTTTAGGTAGGCATCGTCTTTTATTTAGTATAGCAGCGCACTTGAGGCATGCTAATCCTGACTATGAAACTAGCACAAAGAGTTTAATTTTATTCTCATAGTAATATCAAGAGTTCTTTAATGTTTGTCAAGGTTGTCCTGGAATTTAATGACATCTTTTTCTATTAATTTAAAAAGTTTCTCGTCTAATGTTGTTATGTTCATGGCAAATATTCAAGATTTTTTGATATCCCCATGTGAATAAAATTAAACTCTATCTGTCTACTGGATCAATATTTATTTATTTTGGCAAAAAAAAGTTTTTTTTTGTTATAAAAACCGCAAAAACACCGCTCTTGGCTTGAATTACCTACAAACCCACCTGCTGGCTGCTGTTGCAAGTACTTCCAAGAACTGAGGTAGTTTCATGCACAACTTACTTCTGGTCATGGGTGAGCGCGAGCGACCTAACACTGCTGTCACAAGCTGGGAATGCATAGAGTAGGGCTAGATTGAATGTCCGCCAGACCTCCACGATACCTTTGTCCCCTCCCGTCATTAGGTACTCTCCATCCCGACTCAGGAGTAGACACTGCGGGAAAAATAACATAACTTCACTAAAGAATACGGCATAAACCGAATTATCTACCGAAGAAAAAGAAACCAATGTTTTAAAATTCATTTAAGCGAAAAATCACAACACTAGACATGGGAATTGAACCCGAGACTTTTGTCTTTGTGTGCCAATGATCTATCACTGATCCATCCTGGTTCATCTTGTAGTCAAGGCTATGTTTCACTAGTTGTATTATTAAGTCTATTGGGCCCAAATACAAGTTGAACCAGGATGTGTAGAGCATTGGCGCGCAAAGCCAAATAACACAGGTTCTATTACTGTGTCCAGGTTGTAATTTTTCCCTTAATTGAATTTAATTTCCCTATCAGAAATGATCCTGTGGACAACCGTCACAAATTAGTTTGTAACGCGCATGGATTTTAAAAAAGAAGAGGAGAGTGGCTTTCTTTCACCATCAATTGTCAAATATTAATTTATAACCGATTGTGTCTTTAGTCAGGCCTAAACATTAGAGTTCTAAAATATTATGGATGAACAAAAGTATAATAGTTAAATATGAGCTCACCCAAGATTTTATTTACTATCAATTCAAATAAATTCCTAATCAAATACAATATTGTATTAAAAATGTTTTATTGAATATAATTAAATCCTTAACTTGGTGCTTTGAAAACAAAGCTCTAAACCATTACAAAATTTAATCTTATTTTGTGATAAAGAATTTGAATAGTCTATCTAATTAAATTTTTTAAAATTGCTAATATTAATATTGAACTGTTTAAAACTTACTAAAACATTTGAAATAAGAGTGAAATGTTTCCATTAAATGTTATTTAACTATGTTTAATTAAAACATAATTGAAAGAATTTACCAAGTTTTGTCAATTTCTCTAGTCGTTGTAAACTTAAACTCATCATGGGTTGATTATGGCTACTGTCAAAGATTTTAAATGTAATTAAAAAGTTTAAATTTAAGATTTTAAATGTACTTAGTTAGACTATGTAACTAAATAATATATGGACACAGACCTTATCAAGTCCAAATCTGAATATAGTTTGACCAAAAAATATGTACATGCATGAATAAACTCAAGTCCATGCATTTATTGCCAAATGGACAAATTATTTCTAAGCCCTTCCTGATAATTGGGGTAGTTAAATATACACTGTCAGAAGAGCAAAAAAAGTCTAACATCTTACCTCAGTTAGTAACGTGACTGCCTGATAAGTTAAGGGTACAGGTTCGATTCCCGGCATGCCCAAAAAATGTATGATTGGCGAAATGTGGGTTCACCCTTTCACAGTGATGAATTAATGACATAGGGGCTGGGTGTTGTGTCTGTTCTAGATTTAAATTAGTTTATATAAGTCATGCACTGATATAATCAGTTGGTTGAGAAAGTGTACTTTAAATACCTAAACATTTAAATATTTTTTTCTGCCGATTTCACAACTTGCCTGTAGATTGTCATTATGGGATTCTTGCCGTAGTCTTTTCCCATTGATTGTGAAGGCTGCTATGTGACCACGCTCATAGTTGACCACAATAACTCCCTCGCGAGACATGGCGATGTTTTCTGGTGACAGGAAACCAGACGGAGGTTCCAAAGATCTCAATAGGTCCCCGAACGTTGTGTGGACAAGCACCGGGCCATCTGGTTCATAATTAGTCAAATATTGATGTAATTTCCTTAAAGTAATACATACAAGTCTATTTTTGTGGAAGTGAGGGGCATATAATGTATCGAGGATATGATTTTTATACTTTTATTTTAAAATGGGGATTTTAAGGTCACTTGAAATATGTATAGCAATTTTCCTTCTGAATATCAATTTATAAGCTTGACCTTATAATGTGTTGCCTTTGTATTTAAGTCATCGTCCATGCTCTGTAATAGTTGTATTTTTTATGTTTTAAGATCCATTAATATCCTCATTTACAATCTTAAAAAAATAAATGGAGGGGGAAATTCCTGGTTTTCCCTTCAGTCTTCTCCCCAACTCGGTGTATATGCCCTAGAAACAGTGTTTCCTTATCATCATCTTAGACCAACTAATCTAAGGGAACAATTGGAATAAAGTTTTTTTTAATGTACCAATAGTTTCCTGGTAAAAAAAGAAAAGAAAAACACAATCTTGAAAATAATGCCTATGTGTACACTTAGCATAAATTTGTTGTACAAAACATCAGCACTGGCAAAAATGTCAACCCAATAATTATCTACACAAAGATAGAGTTAATCACCATAGAAGGCTAATTATGATGTCCTGTGTGAGCCAATGAGCAAATGAGTCTTGAAAAAGTCCTGACTTGTTTAAGTGAGGAATAAACTCTCGCCTAAAAAAAGCCAGAGAGATACCGAGTAATGCGAATGTTGCACTCACTCTGTGAGCCAGACACGACGAGTCCCAACTCTGCAGATATGACCACACTGGTGACAGGCTGCTCGTGGCCAGTGAGGGTGGCCCGGGGCGTAGGGACCTCTCCTTCTCCCACAATGGTCTGTGTGCGGGCGTTCCAATGCCACAGCAGCACTGTACAGTCTGCAGACCCTGACGCAATGTAGCAGTCGGAGGTTATGTTGCATTCAGACCGAGAGAGACACGTCACAACGCCGTAGTGGCCAAACACTATCTGCACAATTTTGGCTGTAAAAAAAAATCCTTCAATGTAAATGCCTGTACTAAAGAGTGACTCAAAATAATAAACTTAAAGAAGTAGTAACTTTTTCAAAAACTTCTTTTTAACATCACATCTTACCACCTGTGTGGGTTATACAGCTCTGTACATTACACTAATCACTAATTTGTTAAGGATTAGGAAGGTCGAATTAAAATAAGTGTACCCATATTTGCGTGGAGGTAGAGTGGAAAACCATTTAGGAAAAAACACCCTTAATATACCTGACCAGGATTTAAACCCCGATCTCCACATTTTTGGCAGTCTAGTCTATTTGCGGGAGTGACGTTTGAGACCATGAGGCTACCGAAGCGGGTTTCAAAAGCATAAATTTAACACAAGTTCAGAAATAAACAATCAGAAGAACAAAATCGTGTGTGGAATTGAAGGGATGCTACTATAAATTTGGTAGCTATATATGGACGAAGGTACATGAAAGAGGGATAAAATACTCCAAAGGGAACAAACATAATCTGGTTTATACAATGAAAAGAACAACACAATCCACACTTTACATTGCTGTCACTGGACTGAGAGTTAATGGCTTCCTTCTGAAGGAAATTGATCGTTACTGCCCAATCCAGTTATCTATGTTTCCTTCTACCAGAACTTATCATTAGGGAGTGTGAAACGCATAGAGAAACTTCCTAAAAGAGAAAACCAAAAAACACAAAAGGGGGGGAAAATAGATTTAAAAAAAAATATGACAGGATACTTAGATAGAAACATGTAAAAGGAATTAATGACAAAAAGAACAAACATAAAAAATTGACATTGTTCCTCATAAAGAGAATAAAGTTTTGCCCCTAAAGAAATGATGTAGTTTCAAACCTGTTTCTGTGGAGAATACTCTGAAGCTGTTATCCCAGAAGCCACAGGCGACCAAGAATCGGCTGTCGACTGTCGTCACGAAGCAGTTTGAGCGGATGCGCAGTTTTTGACTGAAGTTGTCTCCCAGATGCCTTCTTAGAGTTGGGTTGGAGTTGTTACCAGTCTGAGCTGTGATAAATGATTATAGCTACAATTACCACTAAACCAGCAATTTACTTTTAAGAAGGGGGTCAAGCAATCAAGGCTATGGCCAGAATACAATTTTTAGGAGGTGGGAAGTGTGTGGGGGAGAGGGGCAAGAGGGGAGAAGAGGGGTGAATATGGTAACTAATGGAAGCAATTTAAGTAATGTAGGTAGCTTTATAAAAATGCATTTTAACTAGTATTATTTCTGTACTTTTTTCCAATTTGTAATTCAGGGGCACTCTTAATCTGTGTTGTGGTATACCTTTTGAATATCAACCCATCAACTTTGTATTAAAAATGTAGCACATACATTTTTGATATCCTCAGTATGCACTGTATAATATTTGTGGGCTACTGCTTCAATTGTTTTTGTAGAACTTTAAATGATTCCAGGACTATTAAAAAAGGTATGCGCCCTCATCTTCCTTTATCACTTACTTCAGACGACATTTAATGATTCTTTGGCCATAACCTTACCTTACTCTATAATTGTGTCCAAGGTATTTTACTATTCATTGTATGCTTGAAAATGACCAAGACGAGTGGAAGGGGAGGATAGAAGATTTAGGACTCTACTAGCACACGTTGATATGATAAAGTTAGGGTGCCATTGTCCACTATAAGAGGAAGGTCTCAACCGCTAACAAACTAGGTAAGTATCGGTAGCTAATATGCCTGAGGAAATATGTTAGTAATAAATTTTAAAATATTGACTAATAAGTGTCAGTACTCACACAAGACGGGATCCATAGAGAGAGGGAGGTTAGCAGTCGGCGTCTGCGGAGTTTCCGCGTAGCTTGGGGACTGCACGGTGGCTGCGGCAAAAAACAAGAAATATTTCTTGATATTAATACTGGACTAGTAATACTGGTACACATGGAATATCCCAAGAAGAGTGATGGAGCAGGTAACAGCAAGTGTGTGAATGTGAGGAGAAGAATGAACACAAGTAAAGGAGGAAGAATGATGAAAGAACAAAGGAAAATCAAGGTATTGCAAAACTGACTCGGCAAAAAATAAAAAACAGATAATGTTGAATATTATGATATTAAAAACGTTAATGAAGAGGCACCACAATAAGAACAAAATTATTTGAAAAAATTGAAACATGCCAATTAATTACCTGCATAGGTTGAATTCCACCTATTGACAGCAAACTGTTGGCTGGTAGTAACCGTGACGACTGATGGCAGAGGCAGCTGAGGGTATGTGTTGGCCGATATGTGGCACACAGGCGAGTTGGACACAAACTTCATGGTCATGCATACATCATCCGGGATGCTCGAGAACATCATGGGCGACTGCAAAGGATGGAGAATCCACTGATAAAACTCTTGTTTTAATTTATTTGGTGCAAAGATTTAATGGTAAAATTAGCTTCAAATATCAAATAATGCCACAAACGAAAGTTTCAATCCAATTTTTATGAAAAAAAAATATTTATACATCACAAAGTCTTTAATTTAATTTAAATTTAGAGTTATGGATTCATAGTGTAATTATTAAGATAGATCTGTAGGGGATGTGAGAAAAGCTCAATGTTTGTGCAGTTTTTAGAGCAAAACTTTTTGGTTAAAAGAAATCGAATATTGATCCAGTAGAAACATAGAGTTTGATTTTCTTGACATGTTAAAATCAATAGTTATTGAATATCTGCCAAGGGTGTCCTGGAATTTAATGACAACGTTTTATTTTCATTCAAAAAGTTTCTCATCTAATGTCGCTGTGCTCATATTTAACAGGTGACATCACTATGTGAAGAAAATTAAGACTATATGTTTGTACTAAAGCAACATCTAATTTATTTTGGCCAAAAAACTGATATAACACTAACCTTTTCTTGTACTACATACATCCCCACCTTAATATGAGAATATTTATGCAGAATAAAAGACTTAAGAAAAATGACAGATAAGGTCCAATTGAAATAAAAAGTTTATACATAAAATAAAGAACAAGAAAGAGGGTTTATTTCTTTAAGGAAAACGTCTTTGCCCTTTTTGAGGTAATTTGTAATATATATTTGGAAGAAGGTACGGGAAGGGTGGATACAAGCATATAAAAGGGGATGAACACAATATGGATTTTACAATGAAAAGAACAACACAGTTCACACTTTACAACGCTGCCATTAGACAAAGAGGTAATGGCTGCCTCTTGAAGAAAATGGGTTAGTAAAAAATAAAAGGAACAAATATAATATGGATATTATATTGAAGAGATCAACACATTTCACACTTTAGCTGCCACGAGAGAAAAAGGAAATGGCTGCTTTTCTAAGAAAATATATTATCACTTAACGCCTCAATTTAGAGTACTTTTGAAACTATTCAGCAGGGAGAGTGAATCAACGAACTTCCTAGAAGAGGTAACCGGAAACCAAAGGGGAGTAAAAGTAAAATAATGGAGAATTGAGAAGATCGAGGAAAAAACATGCTAACTCTCATAGACTTTGATGGGATATATATTCACTAGTTAAGCTTATATAAAATCTGTAAATCTAGCTAAAAAAATCAAATATTTGTTGATATTAGTTAGCTATCCTCAAGGCCTGGAGTGACTATAAAATCAACTTGTAGTTTAAGAGGTAAGCTACCAAAAACCACTACTAAAACTTTTTTTTTTCCCTTTATAAAATTAAGCTTATCATGTTTTGCCCCAACCCTACCAATGTTTCTAACCTTTAAATATTTAACACCAAAGGACGAACATATAAAATGTGGTCAATGTTACCAGATGCATGGCTGAGCTTCTTGGTGGATGAGGTTCCATCAGCAGCTGTGAAGGGGTTTGGCCAAAGTTACGAATCTGGTTCTCAATCGCCTGGAAATTAAAACAAGTCAGAAGTAGATTGATAACACCTTTATCTTATTTCAATGATGGATTAAATAGATAGGCTATTATATTTATTGATCATGGTTATATTATTATTAGCGTCTTACCACCCATTCGGGTTGTACGCACTTACGCTAATGTGTAATGGTAGGGTGATTGTGAGATGAAATGGAGGACCTACAGTTTAATGTGGAATCCGAACCACGGTGGAGGCCTAGCATTCCACACATTCACAAGTTGTGATTAATACACGTCTTGTCAAAGGTGAAGGAACAGTTTGGCAATCAGATAAATCTCTTCCGGGACAAAGGATTGAACCCCGGACCTCCAGCACAGAAGTCTGACACCTTACCCCTAGACCGCCAGGTCACCCAATCATGTTTATAGCCATATCTAAATATCATATTCTTTTAAATTGAAAAATGACACCTGGACACGGAAATCGAACCCGGGACTTATGACTTAGTATGCCAATGCTCTAACCACTGCGCTATCCAGTAACTGTCCCATGCTCAGCAGGGTCATTCTTCAGTCACATTTTAAGGCAGTCACCCGCATATGAAATCCATTATAAACTATATTAAAAAAATAGGACATTAGTATTTTTTTATATGAAATAAAAAGATTATTAGTGAAAAGTGAACTACCGTAACCATGGCATTGAGGAGATAAATCATTTAGATTCTTTGGAAAAATTTGTTTGTCTAAATACTAATCACCTATCTTTTAATATTTCACTTTTTTAAATACACTTGTGTTAACAAATCTGTATCTAATATAGATGGGTCAAATCTTTAGGCCTATATTTCTCAAATCCACATTTTTAATTTTCTTTTAAATTTCAAATTCAAATTTTAAAACTCGAATCTTTAAAAATATACATCTTTAATCAAAGTGAAAATATTTGCAAATGTAAATTTTAAAATGGAAAAGATCTTGTGAATGACAAAAATTACCACAGACCCTTACAAACATTAAAATATGCTGTGAGCCGTTGATAATAGGATAGCCACTATTCATGCTTAAGAATTGACTTATTTATTTTAACACACAAATTTAAACTAATAAAATGATTTAAATGTAACCCTGTTTTCACACTTACTTGTGAGGTACATAATAGCTTCTTAATGAAGTAATGTTACGAAGGAATGAAATGAGTATTTGGGATACTGTGAGGCAAACTATAAGGCTGATTTAGTGAATTAATTATTACTGCTGCTAAAATTAAAGATACATAATTCACTAGGTTTTTAGCATCATGTCTTACTATCTATTCGGATTATATAATTATGTACTAATTATGCATATGGTTTTATATCACTACAAGGCTATAAGGAAAACCTCTTTTCGCTTTATGAGGTAATTGTATTATATTTGGAAGGAGGTATAGGAAAGGTGGATAGAAACATATAAAAGGTACGAACACAATATGGCTTTTGCAATGAAAATAAGAACACAGGTCACACTTTACATTACTACCAGTGAACGAAGAGGTAATGGTTGCCTCTTAAAGAAAATCGATTGTCACCACCCAATCCCTCGACCTAGGTTTCATTCTATCGGAATTCATCAGGGAGGAGTGTGAAACGCACAGCACAACTTCCTAAAAGAGGAAACATAAAAAAAAAAAACACAAAAAGGAGAAAATGCAAAATTGAAAAAAGATGGTTTTAGGGATTAGTAAGATTATATTTAGAGGAAGTGTACCCACATTTGTATGGAGAGAAAGTTAAAAACAACTGTGTAAAATCCACCCTCAGTACACCTGACCGAGATTCGAAACTCGACATAAACAGTCTAGTCTATTGTAAGAGTAGCACGTTAGAGCAGTGGTTCTCAAACTGGGGTAAGCGAGCACCTTTCAGGGGGTATGCAAGTAGCTCTCAAGGGAAAGTTGGCAAAATAACAGGGGACTAAAGGAAAACCCTAATTGTTGGCAATTACCGTTATCTGATTATTTACACCCCCTTTTTCCCAAATTTGCTCTGGGCTGGAGACTGATTTCTGAGAATTTTCATCCCTCTACCTGACACCTTCTACATAAGCAGTTTATTATGTCTTTTTCAACACTGTATCTCTGTTAGAGTGATTTTCACCAATAGTGTACCTAAAAAATAAGTACCACAATAGGCTAAATTGGAGCCGGACATCCGCTTGAAAGTTTTAACTGGCCAACCAGACATAAAAAATTGTGCCAAGCCATGCAACCACACCTCTCAAATTGAAAAACTTTGGGATTCATATTATACCAGCTTCAGAACTACAGTTAAAAATTTTGATTTGAAAATATTGTGTCTTTGTTTACTTTTTTTCTTTATTTTTGAACGAATTTGTGAAGAAAATGTATACAACTTTTTACTGATCATAACGAATCTCAATAAGAGATAATGTTAAGGCTATAACAGTAGGAGTCTCTCTAACTAGCTTTGTCACATTTGAAATATTTTGATTACGGATATTTTTTACCACTAGATTATATAGGTCGATAATTTACCAAGTGGTCATATTTTTTAAAGCCTGTCATTTGGAAATTTTTTATCTTGGGGGTAAATTTATCTTTTAGTCATGGCCAAGGATAAACACTCTAAAAATGTTTGAGAACCTCTGTGTTAAACCATGCGGCTACCAAAGTGGGTTTCACTATGTTTAATTCCTGTACAGTTTATTAACTTAATCCTTATACAAACCAATATTAAAATAAGATCAACACTAAATTTATACCTTAGTAATTAATTGAACCCTCATAAGTAGAGGATGATTTCCGCACATCCATTACAAACTCTGCCTCTTGCCTTAAAATTTAAGTGAATCAAAACCCTCGGCATGGGAAGATTCCTGGATAGCTCAATGGTAAGAACATTGATGTACTAAGTCAAAGGCCCCGGGTTCAATTTCCATGTCTAGGTGTCATTTTTCAATTAAATAAAAAAGATATTTAGATGTGACTATAACCGTACTTTACAACTATAATTGCTTTTATATTTAATCCATCTTATTGAAAGTGATATTAATAATTATTTCAATGTGCTAAGCCATACCAACTTAGATAATTAAAATACACCAAAATCTCTTAAAAAAAACTAAGATGAGAGACGATGATTATCACCTCCTTCATGACTGGGTCAGTGATGGTGTCCATGTCCACACTACCCTCATATGTTAAGTAGTAGAACACGTTAGTTGCTCTCACAGCCTCGGGACCTGAAAAACACAATATTATTCACTAAAGATGTTGTCTACCCTTGATATAGCGGCAAGTCCAGACTAGATTTCCCAAAATTTGACATTTTATGAGGCAAGTTTTAAAGATATAATATTGTAACAAAAACTATAATTTAGAGATGGGTAAAATCGATTTTTTTTAAAAAAAATTTTTAGCACCGTGTCTTACTACCTGTTCGGGTTGTACGCTTAAGTACTAATTACTCTAATGGATTAGGAATTGGGAGGGTTTGAATTTAGAGGAAGTGAACCCGCATTTGCGTGGAGGGAGAGTGGAAAACCATTTAGGAAAAACCACCCCCAGTTTACCCGACCGGGATTCGAACCTCGATCTCCCCGTCCTCAGCGGTCGAGCTCAACACGACTAGCGCGTTAGCCAACTACGCCACTGAGGCGGGTTTTTAAATCTTAAATCTAAATTCAAACCCTCGAATCTTTTAATCTGTACAATTTTATTTAAAGTAAGAATATTAAAAAAAAACGGTTCAATGTCATGTATATTATGTCATAATAAACAAAGAGAACACTTTTTTTTAATATAAATTAATTATATTAATACAGCTATTTTATACTTTTTTTTTTACTCTACAAAATACACACGTTTATATAATTCCTTTTACCAATTGCTTACAAAATGTTATTTGAAGTTCAGGGTGATTGTAAATGAAATACTTTGTTGGGATTTTTATGAATCTCTAATCTCTTGAATATCATAGGATTTGAGAGATTTGAGTGTCTCGGCCCTACTATAAATTCTTAAATAATTTTAAAAAAAGAGTCCAACACTGTCAAGAAATTAATTTTTGGTCTTGAAGTAGTATTTTTGTCATTTTTGTTTAACCATTTATAACTTAGTATACTTAGTTTATTTACAAAAATGGCCAGTAGGAATCTTCTTGTCAAGATGCAGAAACAAAAAAATCAGTGATGTATGTGTATAATTAGAAGAGGAAACAAGAAAACATTAGTTTTGAAATGCAAATCAATTCTGTCCAGACACAAATAGTAGAGTGAGTGTGTGTACTCGTCAGTGGAAGCGGCTAAGTTTTATTAGCAGTTAGAGGTGTGAAAAGTGTACTTTTTCAATTATAAGTTAGATTTAATCAAATATATTAAATATTCTCGAAGTTTAAATATTTTTTGTTAATTGTTTTATGCTTTAAAAATATCATATTGTGCTTGACATTATAAGTTTATGCATTAAAATCACCTAGAAAATGTTTCTTGCACAGTATGATGAAATATTTCATTCTAACCTGGTAAATTAAGTTATTATCACAGCATGCAGTTCAATTAATTCAGATTTTTTCATAGGTTTATCAATTTAAAAGAGCTCAGAATGGTCATAATTGATCATAATTGGACTATTTTAGCTGTTAATATTTTGAATGAAAAGCCTAATAATTGCTAAAAACAATTTTTTTTTTCGAAATGAATTAATAATTATAGAACAAACTTAACAACTGGACCTGAGCCCATTAATTTAACACTTATGAATGTTATAATAAATGCATTGTAACAAAAAATGTAAACATTATTAAAGATTTATATTTTATATTATTCGATTAGTGTTATATTTCCTCTTAATGTTCATCATTTTAATCAATATACTGATTCTAATTAGAAATTTGGGGCTTTTGTTGATAAAATGAAGATTCTGATTCATAACGTAGTGGATTTGACACAACAGTTAATTATAATATACTTTTATTTTATAAATCGTTTAATTTAAAGTTTCTTTATGTTCTCCAGAAACTATGTCACCCTATTTTCCTTTTGATTTTATATATTTAAAAAAATACAACTTCTGGAGTAGTCTAATCGGTTAGTGCCAGCCTATACACGTGATGTCTGATGTCGGAAGTGTTGTATAGAATGCGTGTTTTTTTTTAGAATGTCGTCTTTTACACCACTTGGCTCTTAGCCAATAAGTAGCTGTCAAGTTTACAGCTGTCTTCATTTTGACAACATGTTCCTGCTGTTTGTGTAAGCTTAATCTCCTAAGAAAACACCCGTTACTTAAAGGACTAGCCAGAGTAGCGGCAGGAATTGAAAGTTGAGAAAATAAAATCCCACAAAGAGCCGAAATTAATTAATCTAAAACACTTGCACAAGTAAAAAAAAAAGTCATCGTTGTGACAGAAACTATTTAGTAAAATCACCCCTAGTACATTTAACTGGGATTCAAACCTAGATCTCCATGTCTTCTGCAATCCAGCCTATTGCAAGAGTGACACCCTAGACCAGGGGTTTCCAAATGGTGTTCTGCAATGAACCCCCCCCTTTTTTTATTGCGGCCCACAAAGTTTCTTGGAAAAGTAATTTACTCTAGTAAAATTGATGTTTTAGCTGGTAAACAGAAAGTTTTTACTTGTGTGGGAAAAATCCATGAAAGCTCCAACTGATATTCATGTTTAATTTCTTCCTTACATCTATTGCATTGTATGTACTTATCAAAGAGACTATATTTTAGTCTGAAAATCCATTTAGTATGTAATTAAAAATGTTAAATTATCACATTTTATTTCATTTCCAATTAAATATCTGTTCTCGTTTTTTAATAGCTTGATGAAAATTAGACTCTTCGATCCAATTGTGGCCCTCAAGTTCTTTTAAGTTGGAAACCCCATGGTATTATAAAAATCTAAAGTAAGGGGAAACTGTGGAGTACATTAGATAGACTTACCCCTTTGTTTGTAACCAAAGATGAGATCAATCCACTGATGTAATTGGCAGGACACAAACTCTGACTCAAGGGCCTGGATAAAGAAAATAAATTATGCTTTAAATGTAGATACCAATAACATTTGTACTCCGTCGAATCCACATTTAATTGCATTTATGATAGGAACGAGGAAGGTAAATGATATAAGAAACTGTACTCGTATTTGCGTTTTATGAAGAGTGGGAAATAATTTAGCAAAAACCACCCTTAACACGCCCAGCCAGGATTTGAGCCCTGAGTTCCCTATCATCATCAAACCAGACTTGACAAAAACATTTACTCTGTGTGTCCATTGATATGGGTAATTGTGTAATCAAATTTAAACAAGAAGAAACATTTTTTATAGTTACAAAATGTATTAAAACCATTTTCATATATTTATATGTCAGGTCATATGATATGCAGCTGTCACATATAATAATATCTATACCTATGAGATAATACTAAAAATTTTATTAAAGTGTTATAAACAAAATAGGTTTTAATTTTCTTTAGTATTCTTTGAAGAATAGGCTTCTATTTAAGTAAAAAAAAATTTTATTCTTAGAGGTGTATAATGCTATTATAGCTGCCAACTCTCCCAAATATTCTGTAATATATTTGAAAAATAACTAGTTTTAAAGATTTTATGTTCTCTTTATGGTTATTTTATACATTTTACAAATTAAATAAATAAAAAAATTAAAATTTTAAGGTTTATTTGTGCTGTAGCCCTTAATACTAACGTTAATTTGAATTTAGCACCACGTCTTACTGCCTGTTCGAGATATACGCTTAAGTACTACTTACACTAATGGGTTAGGAAGTGGGAGGTTGGAATATAGAGAAAGTGAACCCACATTTGCGTGAAGGGAGACTGGAAGACCATTTAGGAAAAAGCACTCTCGGTTCACCTGAGCAAGATTCGAACCTTGTTCTCCCCCTCCTCAGCAGTCCAGCTCAACACGAAACCAGCGCGTTAGCTAACTACACCACCGAGGCGGGTCTTAATACTACGAATGACATAAAAATATTCCTCTAGTGCAGCGCTTCCCAAACTTTTTAGAACTGCAACAAAGTTTTGAGAATGACAAACTTTAGCGACCCACCTCTAGCTTTGATGGTCATGAAAAGTGTGGGGGAGGTTTTTTTTTTTCACTTTCTCGCGATTTTTTTATGTTCAAATAGTTACAAAATGTTCACATTTCAAAACCTTTTTACAACATACCAAAAATTGGTTCGCGACCCACAACTTGGGAAATACTGCTTTAATGTGTGCCGTATTCACAAAGAAAATAAATTATTTGTTAATCATATTGTAGCCTATTGATTAAAGGCAAACACAAACTAATACTATTCAGTGCAATTTTGTGAATTTTTTACTTATCTACAGGCAGCTTTATATTATCAATTTAAGAAGGAACAGAATAAAGGATTTTAGCTAAGTAAAAGTCTACCAGTTCTGATGGGCTTTGTGATAAGATCTCAGTTGGGAGCTGTAGATTTATGTGGCTCTTCAAAGACCACTATCATCAAAAGATACAAGTATATAATTCACCACATTTATTAAGTGCTTTCTAAATTGACAATCAGTAAACTTCCCCTTGGTAAATTTTCCTCAGAAAAGCAAACATATTATTTTTATAATTGTGTAGAAACACTGGTCAGATAGAAATTGTTAACAAAATTGCTACCGTTTTTATTAAAATTTCAAGTTTTCAAAAATCAGTCAAGGGTGCATTAAGATTTACGCTATTTAAAAAAAAATATAAAACGAACATACATTATTAATTATCATGCAAGACATTCCCACAATTTGGCCCTGAGGTTTAACCATATTACATTTAAATATAAAGTTTGAACAAAACCCCTTAAATCCCCTCAGTTACAGAAGACAGATCATATATAATGAGCATTTTTTTGTTTCTGTTTGGGGGCGTATAAAACAACAAGGCCCATCATGATCACGAGGCATAAATGTTCATGGTTACAATACTATACAGGCTGTTAAGAAACTAATAGCCCAAACTGTATATATAACTTGTTTGAACCAAAAGTAATATAATATCCCAATACACTTACATCTGGAAAACTATGCTAATACCATTAAATTGTGCTCAAATTTCGGTGTACAGTGCTGGGAGAGCATAGCTATTCAAGCTTGCATCTACAACAGGTTGCATAGGAGCTAGGCACGCAGCACTACAAACCCCGACATCTTGGAGTACGACAGCAGAACATAGCATAATTAATAGTAAACAACACACCAGTCCATCTAGAAATGTGAATACGTTCTGAGGTTCATCATTAACGGTCCTACATCACAGAAAGTGCTTTCCATTAATGCATGTGTGGTGCTGTGCGCCTATCTTCTATGCAACTTGTTGTACACACATGCTTGAACAGCTATGCTTTCCTGGCAATGTCTGCTGAAACTTTTAACACAATTTAATGGTATTAGCATAGTTTTCCGGATGTAAGTGTATAGGGATTTTGTATTTTGGTCCAAACTATATGAGCAGTTTGGGCTATGATTTTCTGAACATCCTGTGTCTGTGTATATATATCCATGGAAAAATAAAAATGATAAAAATTGCAGTATAAAATCGTGTGCACTAGACAATGACAGAAGTACAAAAGAAGCTATGACTAACCATGCGGTTAATTCGCACAAACTCCTCTGGAGAAGAGCACCAGGGCGGCAGTTCGATATCTCCTACGGCGGTCCCGTCCTCCTGCTGGCCAAGTCTGTATCTATTGGTGTTCATCAACATCTCCGGCAGGAAAAAGAACTCTGGGATCAATTCCTGCCAACAAACACAACATATCTCTAGTAGTCTTTTATATGAGTGGCTATAAACACACCACAACCATGTGTTCAAACAGATCTATAGTAGTATTTTATATGCGTGACTACAAGCACACCATAATCAGATCTTTAGTAGTTTTTTTATAAGTGGCTACAAGCACACAGGACTTTAAACAAACTATGGTCCAACTAGCATGGGAAGGAACTTATGTGAAAATTAGAAAAGTTACTAGATCTAATTTCGCATGTTCATACATCATGCCATGCAATCTGGAGCTTTCACTTTTGGTAGATATTATCTATAAATATAAAATAATGCTAATACAATATTCAAATGTGTTTGAGACACCTTAACTCAAACAGTATTGTTCTGCCTTTCAAAATGGAAATTGTCCTTATTTCCACGCATAATTGTCGCTTATTTTATGCCTAATTTTTTTGAAAAAAAAAAAAGGTAGGGTGTGGGATTGTGTAAAACTTAAAAAGAAATTTAAAAAAAAAAGTATCGATAGCAGACTAGCTATAGTATGGTTTTGGTAGGAAGAACAGTAGAAGTTAGTTACTAAAGTTACTAAAACAATTTTAATATATTCATACATAAAGCCATGTTATCTGCAGCTGTCACTTTTGATAGATATTATAAACACCTATAAAATAACACATGCAGTATAAATAAATATTGTCAATGTCGGCCGTAAAGAAATATGTTTGAATTTTCTCTACTGTTCTTCCAACCAAAATCAGGGTATAGTTTATCTTGCGGGGGAAGATGTGAATCTTACCATATCATGCGACTTAAGCTTGGTAGTTTGCCTTTTAAATTTACCTGACAAACAGGACTATACCATGCAACAATTATGCGATGAAATTTTAGGATTTAAAAAACAGGGTGCGACGATTATGAGGTAGTGACAATTATTTGGTGAAATATGGTGTTTATAATGAATTACTTTATCTTAGCAATGGTACAGAAAAAGCATAAAATAACAAGTGTTACCCCTTATTAATCTGAGCTGTGAATCATTAAATCACTATTTATATTGGTTCTGTCATGGTAAAGAATGATAATGGTAAACTTACCTTGACATCGGAAGTGTCTCTCTGACAGTTCTTCCAAGACAAACTGACAGATGAGAAAAGTCTGTTAGGGTGATCAAACTTGCCCCCTTGGAGTGCTAGGAACATTGTGGTGAAGGGTTCCTGGAGATATAAACACAAGCGTTATTTAAATTAACATACATTCAAAACCTAATGACAACAAACCGAAATACTTTTGATGGGAAGTGTTGGGGAGGTGAAGAGGGGGATTTGATGCTTCAGGATTACTAAATATTATATACACACACACACACACACATATATATATATATAAATAGACAAAATCAGGTCCTTACTATATTGGCTAAATAGTTTTAAATAAAACATAAATATAATTTAACTTAGTTGGAGAGTTCTATGCCATGTGCTCATTTACAGTCAGCTCTAAGTATTCAAAAATATATTCAGCAAATCCTATATATTATTACTGTTGTCAACAACCCTTTTTCTCAACTAATACAAAGCCTACAGCAATGAATAAGGTATCAGTAGATAGGATTTTTTACATACTTCTGACATAGCATACTCAGTTTATGTTAAAACACATTGTTTGTTTAAAATTTAATTTAGAAGGAAAATCTATGATGTTTTGATTTTTTAATATTTATGAATTTTTGTTATTTTTTTAAATATTTGTGATCATAAAAATATACTTTTATAACAAGCTATATCCCAACTTAACAAAACCTAGCCTTTCATGCATTTATACATTTGTTAGGTTGGGTAATATTAACATCGGCCTGTCAAAGACAGGCTTAAATACTGGTTTTTAATATTTGTAGAACTTTTGCAATCAGTTTCATACTAAGCCTTATGTTTGCAAGCTTGAGCTATGTTTAGGAAATAACTGGAATGGAAGTAGGGTGTTACAGCAAAATTAAGGTTTGGATCAAAATAAAGAAAACAAAGTTGTTGATAGCATAATACAGCAAATTTATAACATGAAAATTGACTTTGAATAGCCAATGGAGTGGAAAGATTGTGAATAATTTTTGTATAGTAGTTTTAATAATAATATGTTTTAATGTTAGTGATTTAATATCAAACAATATCATATTGGAAAGGAGAGTATTGATGTTCAAGGAAATACTACAACATTTGATTTAAATTGTAAATCGAACAATTTTTTAGTAAAATTTACCCTCGGTGCAACTAATCAGTAACTGATGGGAAAAAAATGCATAAAGGAGTCAGTATTGTCAAGTTGGTTTTACAGTTAAAGGAAGGTCGGGGTTTCTGTCTGGTTGGGTGTGTGCTGAAATTATTTTCCACTCTCCCTTCAGCTACATTCTTCCTTCCAGCCTCCTTATCTCATTAGTGTAAGCATTGAGATAGTTTAGTAAAAATTAAATATAAAAAATTAGTAATTAGAGGACAAAGACTCTTATTCTCAGGACCTCTGTTTGAGAGGATTACCAATGCTTGAAACGAAATTAGTGTTCTCAGCTATTTCCTATAACGTTCATATTTACCATAGTCAAACGATATTAATATATATACATATATATATATATGTATGTGTGTATATATATATATTCTCATCATGGACTGGAAATAAAACAAATAATAATTAGCGAACCAAAAGTGTGGCGTAAATAAAGTAGGGCCCTGCTCATATGGTGGGTTATATACCAGAGCCCCGCTGTAAAGTGGAAATTGCTGTAAAGTGGTAATCGCTGTAAAACAGAACATAGCCCTTTTTAACTGTCAAATGCATATAAGATCCTAGTAACATGTTTACACTATCATATATAAGGTTCGCAATAGATCATTCAGTTGAATAAAAACAATTGAAATCAATCAAATAAAAAAAAATCAAATGAAAACTACCAAATGAGCATTCGATAGTTTTCATCATTCGATAACCAATAGTTGAAATCATTAAATAGTGACCATAATTAATGAAAACAGAGTGAATTACCAACATAAAATGGCGACCAAAGCCATTCACTACTCTCGTCATGCCGAAAAACATCACAAGAGAGAGACAAACCGAACATAGTACACACGTATATAAATGAAATGAAAGCCGCTGTATTAGCAGAACACCATAAAGTATAAAGCCACTAAACAACATATTAACAAGATTGTTCATTCCTATCAATTAGAAGGGGAATGGCAATGAACATTATAATAGTCAGGATAGATGGTAAAAATAATAAACGACCCAACACACCTCCTCCCCCCTTTTTCTAGGTCAGTTTCAAGCAGAGCTAATTCACAGATAGCTCTGGGGGTTAATGACAGGTTTGCTAGTGTAGTTCCTCTTCAGATAAGGAGACCACGGCAAGTGTTTCAAGTGTCTGTTCTCTTGAGAGTCTTTTACAAGTGTCCTTTCTGGCATTCAACTACTAAACTCAAGTGCCCTAGTAATTGATTAAGGGAAAAAGGGGGAAAGTCCCATTTTAACTCAATTTGAGCTAGTGTTTCCAACTGTTAAACAATCATGAGACCTTTCTAATATACTTTAGATTATAGATTAAAGAGGTCTGTGCCATGTTTAAATTAATTTAAAAAAAAGAAGTATTTGTGGTCTGGAAAAAGGAGATTAACGTCCAGAGGATTCGTTTCGCTGACCACATGACACCCTCTATACACAGATGTTGGCATTATATTTGCCAACAAACAGCAGCCGCTCGGTCGATGTAGTTGGAATATGGGCTGACACCATGAAGTTTTTTGTAATCTCACCAATAATTAAATATGTGTCATGAGCATCACTGATTTTAGAACATAAACCTTTTAAATTAATATTTAGAGTTTTGTTCAAATTCTATTATGCTCATGAAAAATGTTCAAGAACTGTAAAGAATGCTATGTGTTGAAATTTTAACCAAACATTTCTAATCCAAATTGATTGGTAGGGGTTAGGTTCTTGGGTCGACTGTACACCAATAAACTTCAGAATGAGTACCTTTGCCGACCTACTCCTTAAAAGGTTATTTTGCCAAGCTAAATTTATTCAATTACTTTTGAATTATCGTTTATATATGTCTCATATTGACCACAAATCAATAAACTAAAATCAAATGACATTTCTGACTTTGACCCACTTGGAAAAGTTAGTTGATACTTGCTACACTAGTAAATTTGTAAACAAGCTTTCTGTCAGATATCTGAGAATAAAGAGAAGACATCTTACTGAACAGCTTATATTAGTTACCAAGGTTACCAAAGGTGTTCCGGCTTTAATAGGAGATACATTTAAATAGTGTCATTTTTTTTAAAGCACTGCCCAATTAGGTTATATGCATATGTACTTACTACGCTAATGTGCTAGGGATGAGTAAGGTTGAATTTAGAGGAAGTGTACCCAAATTTTCGTGGAGGTAGAGTGTAAAAACATCTAGGGAAAACCACCCTCGGTACACCTGAACAGAATCCAAACCCCAATCTACCCATCATCAACACGCCAGTTTATTGTGAGAGTGACGCCTTAGATCATGCACCACTGAAATGGTTAATAGGGTCATATTACCCCCACTAGTGGGCCCGGGACTTAATTCCTAGCTCTTTTAGTTTTTTTCGGTAATGAGGAGGTTGTGGTTTGAATCTTGGTCAGATGTAGTGAAAGTGGTTTTTTTTCCTAAAAGTTTTCCACTCTTTCACAAAACAAAACACAAATGTAGATACATTTATCATTATAGCCCAAACGGGTAGTTAGGTGCAAAGCAAACATATAGTGTCCTCATATCCCCCAGAATTAAACCTTTGGGTGCTAATGAAACTAAATCTATTTCATAGGTGCTCCAAAAGATAATTTTAATGTAAGTCTGAGGGCTGGGGGGACGGGGCAGAGCTCTGGTTAGAGCCCAACACCAGCTACTGACCACTCTGATGAGCCAGTTGAGCACAAAGGCCGCTGTGGAGTAGTGGGTGCCATAGTGGAAAGGAGGGATGCTGTCGTGCTCCCAACTGTTGTAGCGCTCCTCGAAGTACACGCGCCTGCTGGGGTTCAAGGCCCCAATTGGCTGAAACACAAACATACAATGAAGCATTAGCACAATATTTTAATTATTTTAATTAAAAAATGACAATTGGACACGATAATCAAACCTGGAGAAACTTTTAAGTTGGATCCAGGATTTGATTCCCGTGTCCAGGTGTTATTTTTCAGTCTAACAGTTCCAACAACTGATATATTTACTTTTATCGCCGTGTCTTACTACCCAAGGGTTATACGCTTATGCACTAATTACACTAATTTGTTAGGGATTAGGAAGGTTTAATTTAAATTAAGTGTACCCACATTTCCATGGAGGGAGAGTGGAAAACAATTTAGGAAAAACCACCCTCAGTACACCTGACCAGTATTGAGCCCTGTCTTCGGTAGTCTAGTCTACTGCGAGAATAGTGCCTTAGACCATGAGGCCACCAAAGAGGGAAACTACTAATGTAATAGCTTGGTTATTCAATTCATCATAATACTCTAAGCAAACAATTATAAGAAAGGGGCTATGGAAACCTGGAACCTCACATAAATAGGTTGAATGGAGGGGGGAAAAAAGGGAGAAATAGCATTTCTTAGTCTCGCCTAGGGTGCATATAACTCTTACGCCGGCCTCGGTCATGGGAGCCGCTGAATTATAGCAGGACTTTTTATCTTTATTTATTTTGTATCTTGTTAAAGGAAAACGATAATCGGACCGATCTTTTTGGTTCTTGACATATATTTAAGAACTTTTGAAATTACTTTATGAAGACAATCAAACTAAGCATATCAACTTAAGAAATATTTTATTAGTACGCCTCAAGTGCAGCGCAATACTAAATACAGGACGACATCTACCTAGAACGGAATGGGACAGTTTCATATGCGAAACTGGCCCATTTTATTAGAGTTTAGGTAGATGTCGTCTCGTATTTAATGTAGCGCTGCACTTGAGACGTACTCATCTGACTATAAACTGGACCTGAAGCACGCGTAACATTACCTTACTCCTCGCCTTATTATCACTATCCTGGCTTTGATAAGAAGCCAGTTCTAGAAGGCCTTATTTCGTACCAGAATTCTACTGTATTAATACTGTGTTCTGGTAGCATTAAAGACCTTCCATAAAGGACTTCCTAAAACCGTTTTAGAAGGCCTTTTATCCTACCAAAATACTACCAACAGTAGGTTTTTGGTAAGAGATAAGGCCTTAAGAACTGGCTATCAAATTAAGGACATAAAATCACTGATAACAAGACTTAACCAATTACGTGCAGCCTCTACCTTGGAGAGATCCCTGTAGTTGCTGGGCAGACTCAGGTCCAGTTCGTTTGACTCGTAGTTGGTGAGCACCCAGGGGAACACCGGATACTGGTTCAAGTCATTGTACGTCCGTCCTAAAACAAGAATCACACGTAATACGTCAAATCTGCGATACTTCTTTGGTAGGGAATCAGGAACGCATGATGATTCACTATGATGATGATGATTTTATTTTTATCTTTAGCACCATGTATTACTCCCCATCCAGGTTATACGCTTATGACCCGCCTCGGTGGCGTAGTTGGCTAACGCGCTAGTCGTGTTGAGCTTGACTGCCGAGGACGGGGAGATCGAGGTTCGAATCTCGGTCGGGTGAACTGGGGGTGGTTTTCCCTAAATGGTTTTCCACTCTCCCTCCACGCAAATGCGAGTTCACTTCCTCTAAATTCAACCCTCCCAATTCCTAATCCATTAGCGTAATTAGTACTTAAGCGTATAACCCGAACGGGTAGTAAGACGCGGTGCTAAATATTATTATTATACGCTTATGTATGAGTTACACTGACGGCTTAGTTATGAGGAAGGTTACATTTAGAGGAAGTGTACCCGAATTTGCGTGGATAAAGTTGGGGGAAACCATTTAGGGAAAACCACTTTCGGTACACTCTACCGGGATAAAACCTCGACTATGCGGTCACCGAAGCGAGTATGATGACAATGATGAAAATAATAATTCAAATGTGTGTGCACTGTATATAGTCACGTGGCATGTTTCCAGGGCAAGCACAGCTTGTTAAAACTGTACCAAAGAATTCATTTTCTCAAAAACCCTGTCCCCATTTGACCAATAAACAAAATTGGCTTGGCGTATAACCTGAACGGATAGTAAAACGCGGTGCGAAAAAGAAAAAAAAGCTCGTGTATAAATAACTAATTTTGTAGGTATTTCTTTTAATAGCTGGCCGATGTGTGTTCTACTGAGTGATAAGAACAATCCACAGGTACATTTTATTTTAAACTAACTATGCATAACCTGGCAACACTTCACAACACGCCAATGGGATAGTCTCAAGTCACAAAAAGTGGTCAACTAGACCCATCAAGGGCTACCGTGAGATTATTGCTTTTCGTGATCATTATTTTACAACTATGATATTAATGAATATCAACACACAAGTTTCGATAAGTAGCGGACTGACTGTAGCTCTATATCTCTCTCTGTCAAACCAAACCTATCTTAAAACATCTAGAACTTTTTTTTAAACTATTCCTCTTTCAAAGAACGAAGCGGGCCTTCACAAATAATGTTGCTCTTCTAAAAGTGACGAGGAGGGGGGAAAAAATTAGAACACCCGGTTGTAAATAACCCCCGTAAGGTTTCATAAATTACGTCATACGAATTTGTTAAACGCGACACATTTTATGGGTTGTGCCCTTTGGAAAGCACTCGAGAGTATTCAAACAGGCCTCTGACTGAAATAGACAAAAAAACAACCTATATCCAACTGACTTCAAATGTTCAAATACATTTTAAAAATGTTTCATGACGAGAATATGAAACCTCAGACTATAGAAAACACTCAACAGTATTCAAACAAACCGCTTCTGAATTAAATTTTTTTTAAAAAAAATAGCCAAATTACATCAAATATATCAATAAAACCTGCTTCGGTGGCTGCATGGTCTTGGGCGTCACTCTCGCAATAGACTAGCCTGGTGGTGAAGGGAGATTGGGGTCCGAATCCCGGTCGGGTGTACTGACGGTAGTTTTTTAAATAGCATTTCACTCTCCCTCCACGCAAATGCGGGTACACTTCCTATAAATTCAACCTTCTCCATCCTTAACTTATCAACGTAATTAGTACATATGCATATAATAATAATAATATTTATCACCGCGTCTTACTACCCGTTCGGGTTATACGCTTAAGTACTAATTACGCTAATGGATTAGGAATTNCCCCAGTTCACCCGACCGAGATTCGAACCTCGATCTCCCCGTCCTCGGCGGTCGAGCTCAACACGACTAGCGCGTTAGCCAACTACGCCACCGAGGCGGGTCATATGCATATAACCTGAAAAGGTAATAAGACGTGGTGCCTTAAAAATATAGTATATAGTATAAAAATATATATATACACATACACATACGTGGCCACGCAGAATAAGTGTCTAGTCTGTGTTACAAGTGATTGAGAGATCGGGGTTCGAATCCCGGTAGAGTGTAGTGTAGGTGTTATTTTTTTCTCAATTGTTTTCCCCTTTCTTTCATGGGGAATTCGAATATAGTTTATTTTCTTTAAACTCTATCATCCTCATTCCTACTCAATTAATGTAGTTAAATACAAATAACCGAACAGGTTGTATAAAGAAGAGCGAAAAGAAAAGGTTAAAACATTGAGAGGCCGAAATAAATTTTGTATAGAAGGATTGTGGTTGGCTGGACCTTTTTAGGAAAAATAAACTTTTTTTTTTTGCGGTTAACTTTTGACCAAATGCTAACATATTACTTTGAAGTATTTTTTTCTTAGCACCGCATCCTACTATCCGTTTGGGTTATACGCTTATGTACTAATTACGCCAATGGTTTTAGGGATTAAGAAGGTTATATTCAGAAGAAATGTACACGTATTTGCGTGGAGGGAAAGTGGAGAACAATTTTGAAAAAACCACCCTCAGTACACCCGACCGAGATTCGAGCCTCGATCTCCCCGTTATCGGCAGTCTAATCTACTGCGAGAGTAGCACGTCAGACCACGCGGCCATCGAAGCGGATACTACTAGAAGCTTTGGTATTGGCAGTGGTGGGTGTTGATTCTATTAAAAGGGACAGCTGTAGATAACATGAATTGATGTAAGATTTTTTTTAGCACCGCGTCTTACTACTCGTTCGGGTTATACGCTAAATGATGTAGGAACATGTGAAAATAGTTTCAATAGCTTTTATTAGCTATCATACACTGTCTTTTCCAACAGTATTTTATTATAATTAGTAAATATCTAAGAGCTAGGATTTTTGCGTAAAATATTTGGCGTTAAGTTAGGTTATGTTATGTTAATTTGTAAGTCGTGCGCTGATATAACCTGCGTCTTTAGAAATTACATTTATTATTATAATATACCCCTATAAGAAAAACCTATTTTCACTTTATGAGGTAACAACTGTATAGTGGGTATTTGGAAGAAGGCACAGGGAAGGTGGATAGAAACATATAAAAGGAACGACCACAATATTACTTTTACAATGCAAAGAAGAACACAATTCACATTTAATATTGCTGCCATTGTACAAAGAGGTAATCGGTGTGTCTTCAAGTAAATCGGTCGTTACCGCTCAATCCCCCGACCTTGGTTTCATTCTATCGGAGCTCATGAGGAGGGAGTGTGAAACGTGCAACGCAGCTTCCAATGGCAACAATGTAAAGTGTGAAATGTGCTCTTATTTTAATTGCAAAAGCCTTTTTTTTTCGTTCTCTTTTATGTCTCCATCTACCTTTTTTGTACCTTTTTCGGAACGTGATCCATGGTAATTATTACAAGTTATCCTAAAGGACAGTAAATGTATCTTGCGCATTTTAACTACGCTAATAAGGAAAGGTAGGGAAAGTAAAAAGTTAAGGAAATGTACATGCATTCGCATGAAGGAAATTGGAAAACCATTTTAGGAAAAACAGACCTCATAACACAAGGGCCGGGATTCAAACCTGATGAAATGTAACATATTTATCATCAGCATCTCAGAGCTCGCGTAGCCAAAGTGTGACATTTAGTCCGCACAGCCACCATTACGGGTGTTACCGAAATAAAATCTTGATTTTGTGCGCATCAGACAACCATAAACATTCACAGAAAAGAAATTCCACTACGCGGTTAGCCCAAATTTACCGGTAGCTCAAAGATACGACCTTTCCCGAAAATAAGATATTGGCTACTGAGGAGAGAGGATTAATAATGTACCGTCGTTTAGCAAACAGCTTCAATTGAAAAAAAAAAAGTCAATTACGAAGTCCATAAAATAATAAAATGAAGAAAATTTTCAGCCACTTGCATCTTAGCTTATAGAAACGTTTTCTGAACGAAAGATTAAAAAAAAACCACATATTTAAGAATATAAAGAAAAAGGCAGAGATCATAACTTCGTCAACGACTTAACGGCTTCATAATTTAATCCCCTGATTACCGCCCCAACGTTTCGGAAGACACGGATATAAAATTTGTTTGCGTCTCTTCATAACCAAAGGGCCTTTTACTAACCGTGTGTGTCGGTCGCCAAGTCGCAACTCAACGCTGTGACGTAAACGACCTCATCACGCCACCACCCGTGCCTTCCCAACCCTTCCGTTAGATCAACCCACTTCTTAGCTGCTCGATACGTAATCTCTCGAACCGGAGAAATAATATCTTGAGCAGGATTTTGGGTTGGAAGGAACTCTTTATTTGAGAGGCCAAGGTTCGAACCTTTTTTCCGAGTGCAACGAGGTGTTTATAGCAACGTTTTTCAACCGCTGTGCCGCGGGAGTTTGGAGGGAGACCATAAATAATCAGGAAAAACAATTAAATAATAAAAATAAAGCTTTGAAATCCATGATGAACACTGTTTTTTTTTAAAAAAAATTATCATAGGGTTAGGTGGCGTACTTTTGTAAGCGCGGTGGTGAATTTTCTAGTTCTTGATGCCTTTGAGTAAGTATGTTTTATCTTATAGGTATTTATAGTATCTATCATGGGCCTCGAATGTCTTTAAAGTAAAGTGCTCTGCACAGGACCAGATGTTCGCGGGTTCAAACCCAGCCGAGGTCAACAGATTTTTACTGAGAAAAAAAAATATGTCGTACAAAGTAAAGCATTCAGCCCCATGACGATTATGGCATGTAAGAGATCCCTGGAAAGTAGGTGAAAGTACCTTTCCGGCCTTTCTCACTCGCTCGTAGAAATTCAGTGCGGCAAGTAGAAGTTTAACGGGAAACTATAACATTTTCAGGACTACCAAATGGTGCGGGAAGCACTAACCGGCCGAAGGGCTGAGTACATGGCGAGCTCCTGATGGATGAGAGGCACATCAGAACCAAATCTTGGGTTGATAACTTATTATTTTATAAGTAGGCCAATCCATGAAAAGTTAGTCATAGATCACACTACTAGAGGTATATGAAGGGCACACATTTTTCAGGGCAACATTTTCCCAACCTAGCCCCCACCAGCTTCGGTGGCCGCATGGTCTAAGGCGTAACTTTCATTTTGGACTAGCCTACTGATGACGTGGAAATCGGGGTTCGAATCCCGGCGGGTGGTTTTTCCATAAATGGTTTTCCCTTAATGAAAATGAGGGTACACTTCCTATAAATTCAACCTTCATAATCATTACGAAAAAAAAAACTTTCTATAAGAACTCCAGCAAATATTTTTTTTAATTATTATAATTTGACAAATACCTCTTTTACCATAATCTAAAGTAGGCCTACATTAGAAAGGTCTCATGATTGTCTAAAAGATGGCAGCATTAACTCAATTTGAGTTAAAATTGGACTTTGCCCATTTTTCTCTTGTACCGTTCGTATATAAATATTGATTAATTTTTAATTACTATAAAAAAGTTCCTTTCTATCTGCTGTAAATGGGACGGTATTTGGACGAGATTTTTAGTCACGCCGCCCGTCAGAAGAGCAAATGAGCGCAGCGCGGCGTGCGTGAGGGCGACAACTATACTTAGCACGGGTGTTTGAAGAGCTTAAATTTCAGTGGGCGGTCCGTTGAGATTTTTCAGATCGAATCCCCATTTTTCCAGATACTTTATTCATAGAGTAGTATAGAGTAGTAGAAGGAAATTTCACTTTTTTATAAAATTGAATATTGTAAAGTCATGCCTTCAGTGTTTATAACAGGAGAGTTTGACCTTGATGGGGAAATTTATGGAGTTGTCATGAAACCCCATGTTTCAAGGCGAGAGAAGTGGTTATAGATGGAAGATGAGCGATTTAACGTGACTATTTCTTCAGCTCGCTTTTTCTTCCCTGCAAAGTTCTACCTACGATTTAAAGATACATGTTTAATGATCAAATATCGCAATCAGTTTTTTATTTTGTGAAATTCCCTTTGTTTATTCGGTATTTTCTAAAAACAAAATAAAAAATCTGTGTTCTTCCGGTGCGTGGCATCCCTGCTATAGACCTACTCATAATAGTTTATTTTTAAATTATTACGTTTAACAGAATGGTCGGTAACGGATTAGTTTATGGAATAGGGTTGAAGAAGGTAGTTTAGAAAAAGTAGGCCTACTATCCCATATTAACATGGAGAAGGGATGGTAAAATCACCTTTTAAGCTCACCCGGGTGAGATATGTTCCTCAAGCCCCTGAACGTCAACGAACATCCGGTTTATTACGAGCCAGTTAATTTAGACACCGCGATTATCAGTGAATCTACCTCGGTCAGCCAACAAGTATCAATCGCTGTCAGGCCACGCGGCTTGAAAGTTAAAATACAATGGTCAATGTCATTTTTCTGGAACTAAGCCTGATTCTCTATTCTGTTCACGCTAATACTCCCTTTAAACCTTCACCTACAACCACACCTCGTCATGTCAATAAGAGGGTAGGGAAAACTACGAAACTTCCTATCTCAATATTATTCTAATTAAAAAATTATGCCTCTCACGGGAATCAAACCCAGAACCTCTGGCTTAGTACGCCAATGCGCTTATCACTGAGCTATCCAGGAGAAATATTCAATCTTTCGACTTTATTTTGGAGTGAGTCATATTTTGAAATAACGCATCGTAGAATTAAATACTACGTTAGCCCGATTCTACACTAACGGTTAAAACGCGGGGGTTTTGCCGCTAGCTTACGCCCCCAAACTCTTGAATCTACACTTAACTGTCAAAACGCAACTGTTAAATAGTTACCATAAAACGCTACTGATTCTACACTAGCGGTTTAAATGCCGCCGTTGTTGCTTCCACTTGTGCAGAATGGTTTAAAAATGGACAGTGTCTATGTCAGATGTATTGTGGGACTTATTTTGTTGAGGGGAAAAAAAAGACAAAAGAGACGTTGGTGGACTCACCCCACATTATCGAACAGTCTCTCAACAGGACAGTTTCATATTATGTTTATGAATCTCAGAATGTACCCAGATGAGTTATTTTTGTACTATAGCATGTCTGTGGTTTCATTTGATGAACTACTTACTTGGTTTAGTCAATGAAAATATTGCAAAGCGTGATACCATCTTGAGAAAGAGCACTTATTATTCCTGCTGAAAGACTTGTTGTGACATTGACGCACAACTGCCTGTTAACGCCTGGTTTAGTTTGATTCGCGTTTATACACTAGGCGGTTTAACTCCTCCAGAGGTAGCGGTCAAAACGCTGGTCGAGACGAAAACTTATTCTCAAACTTAATAACAAGGGTTTCATTCAAAGGCGCGATTGCTAGCGTTTTAACTGCTAGCGTTTTAACCGATATTTTAGAATAGGCCTTAGAGCGGCAAGAGTGTGCGGCCATTCCACGCTTACCGAGGCGGCCCTCTTGAATAAATTCGACCCGCGACGACAGGAAGCTGGACTAAGTAGCAAGCGTGTCTAGTCTGTTTTGCCGGTAACGAAGAGGTTGGAGTTCATATCCCAACCAGGTTTAATGAGGGTGTTTTTTTTTTCCGAAATGGTTTTATTCTCTCCCTTAAGAAAAGTGAGCATACAATCATTGCCTTTCGAATGCTAACTTCCTCATCCCTTCTCCGTCAATGTGATTGGCAGAAAGATGCGGAGGGAAAAGAAAAACTAAATTTTAATTAATATTACTTGTGGCCTGGCTATTATGCGGACATAATGGCGTGTACCTCATCCAGTTGGTTGGTCTGGTATTAACTTCACGTGTTCATTTGTGCTAATGAATCAGTGTCGGCGGAGGAGATCAAAGGAAAGAAAATAAGTTAAAAAGAAGCATCTTTTAATCTATCCACGAAGTGCATATTACGAGCGCTCACTGTAAAGCGAAGAATGTTTGTCAGAGAGATATTTTATATAATATATTTGTGTTAGAGTGAAATAAAGCCATTTCAATAAAATAATAAGTTACACGCCAAGAATTTGACAACAAAGCACGCTCGTGATCAACTGAATCGACATGTAAAACAGTTTTAAAGATCCCTAGTTCGAACCTTAATGCCCCTTAAAATAATGTAGTGTATGTGAGTGTTAACACTCCGTTTATCATTAAAGGTAGAAAGCTTACCTTCCATGCCTCTACTATGTCGCAGCTTATAGGATAGGACCATAGTGTAGTCCGTCAAGGTAAGACGTTACCTTTCTGGGTAAACGTAATATTTATCAAAATAATATAATTACTGGCAAAAGCCTTGTGCTGCCCTAGGTTAAGTTAAAGTAGGATACTGATAAGAAGTTACAGACAGTTACGAAAGTTACTAAAACGTCAAATCATGTGATACTCAGGTATCACCTTTGACAGATATTATCAAAATCCATAAAATAACACTAATGATATCGTAAAATGTTTTCAGTGTTGACCACGGAAAAATGTTTTTGTCTTCTAGAAGGTTCTTTTTAACCTGAATATTACTCAAGTTTGTAAGATTCATGGTGATACAACCTTGTGTTTATAAAGTTAACGATAAATATTTAACTACATTGATGATTATAATTTTTTCTAAATCAATTAATTCAAAAAATACTTTAGGAAAATTAAGTTAAGTCCTTCAAAATCACAAACGTTGCACAAATATATTTAATTATATAAGTTATTCCTAAGTTTATTTTACACCACGGCTTACTACCCGTTTGGGTTATACGCATATGTACAAATTAAGCTAATGTGGTAAGAATGCAGAAGGTTGAAAGCAAAACCATTAAGGAAACCCCCCCACCCCCCACCAACACAGTACACCCGATCGGCAACTTCAAATCTTGCCTACAAATGTAAGATAATTAAGTCCAATCCCGTTTCAGACAGTGGACTTGTATGACTTTACATCTAATAAAGGAACATTTTCTTTAAACATAATGAAGAAGAAGAAAAAACATAATTCTTTTAGAACTAAGTAAAATTGTTTTGTTTATATCCTCCCCCTTCCTTCCCGCTAGACTCGCGGTTAGTTTTATATCCCTCGCGTCCCCTGGTCCTCGAGTAATAGCAGCGCCGCTCCTGTTTGTCAGCGCGTTTAGGCGTCCTACAACACCGTCAATCAGCGTCGCGGCGCGTCAACGACCCCGCCACTCAATGACGGCGCAAATTAGCGCGTCCATCCACAACGCGACGCTCTCGCTCGGTCCTGGCTTGGGAGGGACACGAGAAGGTTTCTATATCCTGGCACGCCTGTCCCACCACGCACGCACGCGGACTAAACGTCAAGATAGTCTGGTTTGGTCGGTGACAGAGAAGTCTGGGTTCGAATACTGGCAGGGTGTGCCGAACTTCATTCTTATTGTTTTCTCAGGGTTGCCACTATTTTATTGCATAAAACTCTCCGTGTTTCCCAGACAATATTTATTGAATAGTATTGACTATAGAGGAATGAGATTTAATTTTTCATAAAATCATTAAAGTTGAATTGCGTCTTACCATTGGTGTTATGAATATGATTAGTTGAGCTAGATGGGGAAGTAGGCCTATATATATTCTCCTTCTTTATATTTGGTCCAAAAAGGGATGAATATACTGAAGTGTGGAGGAGGTTACACAACGATGAGTTAAATACCGTGTTTTCATCACAATATATTGTTAGGGTAGTCAAATCGCACAGGTTACGGTGACCAGGACATGCAGCGCGGATGTGAAAATCTAGAACTATTTTCAGGGTATTTACTGGTAAACCCAATGGTAAGAGACCATTGTGAAGACCTAACCACAAATGAGAGGATAACATTAGAATGGACCTAAAAGAGAGAGGGTGTAATGAGGTGGACTGGATGAAACTAGCTCAAGATAAGGATAGGTGGCATACTTAGGTGTGGCAATGAACTTTGAAGCTCCTTGTTTCATGGAATAAGTAAGTTTGGGGAAATAGATGCAGCTTTTTTTTTTACGGTCGAAAGTTTCAGTAGATGGATATAAAACTTCTTTCAGACGTTCATTGAAAATTTAAAAATTCTAAAAGCACCTTGGGGAAAACCTTGTGAAAACCCTAGATACCAAATTTTAGCATGATCGGTAAAATGATTTAGAGATACAGACGGTATCGCTAGTACCATTTTTAATGCGTTAATGCTGTTTACATTTACGGCAAATACACTTCTTGCTCCCCACTCCACTCCCAATAATTTTTGTCGGCAAACAAAAATGAACCACTTCAAAGCAGCTTGAAGAGGTCAGCGATTTGGTTGAAAGTGATCCTATCAACAACAAATAGTGTAAATCAAAATGGCAGCCCATAAATTGTCTTAGCCCTGTTGATAAATCGTAGCTGCTCTAAACCCCCCTTCACCCTTAGAAACCTACCGCACAATCTGAAACCAAGCTTGGGCTCAACCGACACAAACAAACACGAATAAATACGTTGACAATAAATAAGCGTTTTATTTGAAGCGATATTAATGTTGGTGAAAAACGGATTAAACAAAGTGTGGACAATTTTCTTGGATACACAAGAAGGCCTGTCCTTCGTATAGATAATGGCCAAAGCAATAAATTATTACTTTCGGACATAACACAATGGTGATTATTTTTTTGTAAAAAGCAGGTATACTAAAAGTTTTTACAGAACAAAATTTGACCAGTACTTTTATTGCCTTGTCTTTTTATTTTCTGAAAATAAATTAATGGCACCATTATTAAATTCTCCTTCACTTAGATTTGGTCAATTTCTAAATGCGATCTTAACTTTTTTTTTAAGCGTTTTAATGCATGAGTAATTTAAGGACACATAAAGAGGACGATTACATTTAAGACAATACACCAAAATTCACCTGGTAGCAGTGTATGTGGATAAACCACCGAGAGAAAATACGTGTTAAAAACAATTTCCAGAAGACTCTGCCGGTATTCGAACTAAATACCCGAACTGTAGGATGAGAGTTATCCATACCAGTCGATACCGCTGGCGCTAAACCAACATAGCTGGAATTATTAACTATAATTTATGTTAGTACCCGCTCGGATTGTAAGCATATTGTTCCGCTTATGTGTTAAGGATGAGGGAGGTTAAGTCTAGAGAAAGTGTAGCCACATTTGCGTGGGGTAGAGTAGAAAACTAAATAAGGAAAGACCATCCTTAGAACAACCAACCGCTATTAAAACCCCGATCTCAACGCTCGAGTGTGTAGGAACAAAGGGTGGCGCGGGGTGGGGGTAGTAGTGTAGTGAGGGTAGAGAAGAGAAAGTTTAAGTATTTAACCCCCCATTTTTTGTTATGAGGCATTCTTCACTACTACCATAGAATAAAAATAAACTACTCACACCCTATACCTCTTTCATAATATCACAATATAGAGTTGTCAGTGGATTAAAACTAAGTAGGGGTGTCCTTTGTCCGCCCTAAGGAAAACTACCGGGGTAGCTCCGTGTCAGTTGTCCACCATAAGGAAAACTACCGGAGTAACTCCGCATCAGTTGTCTGCCCTAAGGAAAACTACAGGAGTAACTCTGTGTCAGTTGTCCGCCCGGAGGAAAACTACCGGGGAAGCTCCGTGTCAGTTGTCCGCCCTAAGGAAAATTACCTGAGTAACTCCGCGTCAGTTGTCCGCCCTAAGGAAAACTACCGGAGTAACTCCGTATCAGTTGTCCACCCTGAGGAAAACTACCGGGGTAGCTCCGTATCAGCTGTCCACCCTAAGGAAAACTACCGGGGTAGCTCCGTATCAGTTGTCCGCACTAAGGAAAACTACCGGGGTAGCTCCGTATCAGTTGTCCACCCTAAGGAAAACTACCGGAATAGCTCCGTGTCAGTTGTCCGCCCTAAGGAAAACTACCGGAATAGCTCCGTGTCAGTTGTCCGCCCTAAGGAAAACTACCGGAGTAGATCCGTGTCCGTTGTCCACCATAAGGAAAACTACCGGAATAGCTCTGTGTCCGTTGTCCGTCCTAAGGAAAACTACCGGGGTAGTTCCGTGTCAGTTGTCCGCCCTGAGGAAAATTACCTGAGTAACTCCGCGTCAGTTGTCCGCCCTAAGGAAAACTACCGGAGTAACTCCGTATCAGTTGTCCACCCTGAGGAAAACTACCGGGGTAGCTCCGTATCAGCTGTCCACCCTAAGGAAAACTACCGGGGTAGCTCCGTATCAGTTGTCCGCACTAAGGAAAACTACCGGGGTAGCTCCGTATCAGTTGTCCACCCTAAGGAAAACTACCGGAATAGCTCCGTGTCAGTTGTCCGCCCTAAGGAAAACTACCGGAATAGCTCCGTGTCAGTTGTCCGCCCTAAGGAAAACTACCGGAGTAGATCCGTGTCCGTTGTCCACCATAAGGAAAACTACCGGAATAGCTCCGTGTCAGTTGCCCGTCCTAAGGAAAACTACCGGGGTAGCTCCGTGTCAGTTGCCCGTCCTAAGGAAAACTACCGGGGTAGCTCCGTGTCAGTTGTCCGCCCTGAGGATAACTACCGGAGTAGCTCCGTGTCATTTGTTCGATCTTGGCTGTCCCATGGATTAAAATTAAGTAGTAGTCATGGTGGTTCGGGGGTGCGGGGGGTCAAAGGGTCAGTTGACCCCCCTGTGAAAGTTAGAAAACTAATACCAAAAAAAATGAAAGTTAAAATCTTAGAAAGAAAATACAACACAGATAAATTATACGATTTTTTTATATCTTTTTACTCGCAGAAAGCTCTTACTCCGGGTCCACACGTTCGTTATTCATCCACGTTTATTCAATGATGACATGACTCACGTAAGTGTGAAAAAAATATTCGTTTTCATGTGCGAATATTTGTCGTGCATACCGAGTAACGAACATTTTCCCGCATAGGGACAGTAGACTACCACACATCAAAGGAGACTAATAATCGCCTGAGAGAAGTTCATTCACGAATACCGAATATAATCTATGTGTGGACCATAGAGCGGTGGAGCTGTGGGGGACTCTGCCCCCCTGGAATAACTCCCACCCAGATGTATTTCAAATCCTCTGATATTATTGAATATGAAGCTGAAAGATGACCTTAAATCAAAATCCAAATTACTTCTAGATGCATTCTATTGTCACAAATTTGCTGGAAAAGACCGCATCAAATAACTAATAGACTAGAGGCATCTAACTGGCAGAAAAAGTCAGAGGAGGAAAGCTCTAAATAGCTTCATAGGTCATACAAATTTTAAAAATGTCTGGGGGAGGTCAACCCCAAAAAGCTTCTAATAGCTGTGTCATTTTGAAGAATTTTCAGGCGAGGACCACCACAAATAGCCTAGTATCTGAAATAATTCAATTTTCAAAATGTTGTCGGTGGAAGACCACGTCAAAGATTATCTAAATATCGTAAAAAATTAAGGTGAATATCACTCTAAATAGCTTCGAGGGGCATACAAATTCCAAAAATTTCTAGGTGAGGAACACTTTAAATGGTTTATAAAAGAATTTAATTTAAAAAAAATCAATGCGAAGACTACTCGTAGCTTCTAGAGTGGACCATTTTTATTCAAAAAAATGTTGAAGGAGGGCCACTCCAAATAATTTATAAAAACTATATGATTTAAAAAAATTGGAGAGGATGACCACAGTTTAAAAAAATACATAAGATCAAATATGAACGAGAAACTATTAAATGGATCTAAACAGAAATCTAACATTTTAAGTAGCTATGTTATTTATAATTATAACCCCCCTTATGAAAATGATCTGGATCTGTCCCTGAGTGGCGTGTCAGTTGTCTGTCTAGGGAAATACTAATTTAGTAGAGCCATGTCAGTTGTCCTATCTTATCTCAGCAGTTTCGTTTAGTTAGACCCAGTTTTTCCTCCTCACTCCCAGCGCGAAGATTTTTGATTTGAAAAGCTAAATAATTATCACAGCATCTAAAGAAATATGTATCCAGCTAAGCAGTATTTACTTAAATTCATTAAAAAGGTGATAGCCCTGTGACAGTAGAGTTGATAACGTAAATTGGGGGCATCGCAGTGTCTGTGAATTATGTGTGGTGTAAAAAAAATAGAGCGTGAATAGATAAACGACTTTCGGCACAAGGAGGGCAAGATGCGATGACCCTTAAACTTTATGAACATAAAGTAGGGTTGATGACACTTTTGAAATTCCCTCACTTTTCCCAGTTTTTTTTAATATATAAAAATATATGTTTTTCCCGTAGTTTTACTTTTTCAACAGCTCTAGGAGAGTGCAGTATTGTGACCGTCAGAAAAATCAAACTCGAGATTTTGATAAATGGCGTTTCGTGAACCTATGACACCGAAAAAGTGATTTTCGGGATGTCGTCTGGCTGTGTGTATTTATCTCGGATTATAATCGAAACCATTTTACCAATCGGGCTAAAACTTGATAGCCAAAGTTTTCATAAGATTCCCCCGAAGATTCTTTTGGAATAAGATAGCTAACTCTTCAATTAAAGGTAGTTTACTGAAGGGAAAAAAGGGGAAAACATTTATTTCTCGAAATCCGCTCTAGCGATTTTGATTACATTTTGTATCCAGGTATTGTTTAACACTACAAACACAATGATTTTGAGAAAATTTTCAATTTTGGTCACATCTCCGCAACTACCTAATTCAAATACGAAATAACTTACCAATGTAAAGTTGTACTTGCATTAAAAACTTTAAAAAAATAATTGATAGGCCTATGCATATTTTTTAAACGGTTTTTCTGAACTATAATCAAATATATATTTTTTAACAAAGCATTTGAAATGTGAAATTAATTTTTGTGCTCGTTTGGTGGACAGAGATTTCACTCTTCTCTCAATGTTTTTGTAACTATGTATAATATTTGGTTTCACAAATCTTATTAGGCTTTTTTAGTAAATGTCTGTTTTTTTAAAAGATAAAAGCGAAATAAAGTATGTGTAGTGCACCGTACCATTTTTTTAAAATTATTAATAAAAATCACGTTATTCTCACAACTTTGTATGTAATATCTGACAAATAGCTCTTGAAACAAGATTTGTAAAAATTGTCTTAGTAGATAAATAGGTCCGGTAAGGTCAAGTACAGTAAGTTATTACTTGTGTGAACCTTATGGGCTAGGTATGGACTAGTTATTCCTCGTATTTTTAAAATCGCAAAATATCTAAAACTTCTCGTGAAGTATTTATTCAATTCTCTCTGACATTTCTCTGCAACACCCAGTTCCCTGATTTGTCCGGGTTTATTCTGTTTTCCAGATGCATCTCATCCTTTTTATTAGCACCTCGTCTTACTATCCGTTTGGGTTATACGCCTATGTACTAATTACGCGAATGGTTTTATGGATTCTGGAGGCAATATTAAGAGGAAGTGTACCCACATTTGCATTGAGGTAGAATGAAAACCCATTTTAGAAAAACCTTCCTCAGCACACCCGACCGATAATCTAATCTCGATCTCCCCGTCATCGGCAGTCAAGTCTATTGCAATAGAAGCGCCTTAGACCATGCGGCCACCGAAGCGGATCGTATCATACTTGATATAGCCAGCGTCGGTAGGCACACAGAATTAAAGCGTTGAGCAAGTATGGCCCAGTTTTGCGGTGACGGGTAAGTCGGGGCTTGATTTCCAGCTTGGTGTTCAAAGGTGTTTTTTTACTAATACTTTCCCACTCTCCGTATACGCAAATGCTGTTACAATTTCCTCTAAATATCCTTCCTTCCCCATGTCCAGGGCCCTACTCAGAAATCTATTTTGGAAGGAAAGGGGTGTGTGGAGTTATCTCTATGGCGACCAAAGGTGAAGTTCTTCAACAAATGCCAGGAAAATATGTTTTTTAATTTTAATTCTATGAGACTCCAGGGAATTACTCACCTATACATTGAGGAAAAATACAAAAATGCAAGATAAAAAATAGTTTAGGGAGTTAATGGGGAGGGGGGTGTTTGAACACCTAACAAGCCCTCATTTTTCTTCAATACAGCCCTTCTCACCCTTCCCCCATAGTGTGGAAATGAGTATAACCTGGAAGGAAGACGAGGAACCAGGGCCGGATCAAGGAATTCAGGGGCCGGGGGCAGCTTGCAGAATGTGGTACCCTATGTATGACTTTTTTTTTTAATTCTGGCAAGAATAAATATATTTTCAAATTAAAATTAACACAAAAAAGGGCATAAAATGCAATTATTAAAACTAGGTTTAAAAAGTTAGAACCTTTGTTAAGATTCCGGTTTTTGATTTAATTTATTTTAAGGGTTCCTGTACTGATTCTAGTTCCGGTTCAACTCCCTGGGCGTGAGGCAGCTTTCTCGTTGGAATGAAAGAGGTAATTTACTTTTATCTTTGATCCCCTTTCAAATAACTATTTTACTAAAATAATTAAATTTCCAACATTTTGAGTAAAATAATTGTAATATAAATATTGGCGTGGTTTTCTAGAGTCCCCCCTTCAAGTACGGGGCCCAAGTCTATGGCTCCCTTAACCACCACCCCCTATTAATCCATCCCTGCGCGGAACACACACAAAAATAATAGGAATAGGGTGCTGGGGTGTGGGGGACTGTCGGTGTCCTGAGCTAATCAAAGCAGCCCGGTGTTGAGTCGTGCGGCGCCACTTTCCAGTTTCCTTGTAGTTCCTCTGGGAGCTGTTAGAGACAGACACAACATCCTCAAACACACACACACACATACACTTATGGAGACACTACATCACGACACTTAACTCTCAGTGACAATCACATCCGGCTCACGCGCGCAGCGACACCAAACTCTAAAATACTACGTGTCCCATTTTGATTCGCTTCAAGTAGATATGTATACACTATCTACGGTAGGCAGCTAGCAGAAGGTTCTTTATTGCAAACGTTGGCTGGAAGTAGCTAATATCGACATATTCGGAAATAATAATAGTTTAATTACTAATGATATACTATCAATAAAATAGTGTTAATAAACGCTTGTAATAATACTTCCATAAGTATTACTGTATAATTGGCTTTTTATTAACTCTTTGAAAGAACAAATTTTTATTAATAAAACTATTATGTGTTTTTGTTTCTCGGTTGTGGCAACAAGAGTTATTATAGTAAATTAAATAATAAACTAAAAAGTATTACATTTACACTTGTATCTTGCTATACCGGCAACCAAAATTTAAAAAAATGTTTATATAGAGAGAGCCATACAAAATATTAGTTTAAATAATAAAAAGGTTTTTATTCTGTATACAGCCAAGGCCGGTTTGTATGACTGTCATCAACCGCCCCTCGTTTCGGCTAGTTCACCATCTTAATTTATGAAGAGAACGCAGATATTTAGAAGTAAGTGAACTAAAGCCGCCGCTTTCACAAAAAAGAAACATCCAAACGGTTATTTTTACAAGTTCCTGTTTCAATTATATAAAAACAACGAATAATTTAAAGCGAATTGTTTGTGTGAATGTATCTTACTTTCAAAAGTAACATATCAACAAATGGTCTTGAAAATCATATGGTTTGGCGAATGGATATTGGCCTATGGTAACTTCTCCTAGGTGTCAGATACCACCTCTCCTAATGTGGATGCCCTATAGATCTAGGTACCTCATTGTATTCACACACCAAGTCATGTCATATTCAAATGTCACTTTTGAAAAATATTATATTTTCACCGCGTTTTAATACCTGTTCAGGTTATACGCGTGTATGATAATTAAGCTAATGAGGTAGCGATTAGGAAGGAAGCATTTCAGAGGTAAAATAGACGTATTTGCGTGGAAGGAGAGTGGGAAATCATCAGTACATCCAACCAAGATTCGAGCCCAAGTCTCTTCAGTCCAGACAAGCGAGGGTGACATTATAGAGTTTAGACCATTATTTAGTGCAATAGAATAAAATAAATGTGCCTCCGACTGAGGGTAAAACGCGAAACAAAAATAAATATAAGGTCGACTGTTCTTCCTCCGACATCCACCTATACAGGAGTACCAATATTTTCTTACTACCAAATTCCCTGTGTTTTCCAGGTTTAAAAGAAGGAATGCCCAATTTTCTCAGACATCTTGTATTAAAGAAAAGAGAAATACAATTTAATTTTTCATCAAAATGACTAAAATGTCTAATGCCGGGATCACGATCAAATTAACGTTCACTTCACGTTCACTTAACTTAATAGATATCCTGGGAGGTCTTTCGGCTTACATGAAGGGTATCACGTGATCTAGCCAGCCAATCATTATGCGAGTGACGTCTACAGGTCTATTTAGTAATTCATTTGTTGGTTTTATGACCAAGGTCTGCTCTTGATGGAAATAATTTTATTGTACTGTTAAAATATAAACACTATAATATTAAATATATTTTACAACTCATGGTATTATTAGGCTAAAGTAGTTTTAAGATTAAACTAAAATAGGAAAGCTAAATTTATCAAAAAAGTTTAGTGATAAATCATTATTATATCGATAGAAAGCAGTAAACATTCACAGATCATACAAATAGTATATATCACAGATCAAAATACACACTCTAGAATGCAGATGTTTGGCTCGAGTTGTTACGTTAAGTCACGTGAATCGTGATCACAAATCAGTTTTATTAAGTTAAGTGAACCTTAAGTAAACGCTACGTTAAGTTAAAGTTAAGTTGATCGTGATCCTGGCATAAGTGTGAAGTCATGTAACTTAAGTTTAAAACAGGATGATATAAGATTGGTGGGGATGATACATCTTTCGTCGCTTCACGACCCTTAATTAAGGGGTTATAATAAGAGACCATATATTATAGTAAATAAATATTCGTAACTTCGACATAAAAAAATTTGAGTTTCTTCATAAAAATTCTAAAATAAACAAAAGTTTCGTCGTAAAAATTGTTTAATAACACCTGAAAAAATCGCGGAAAAACACGTTTTTTATATATATTTTTTCAAATATAATATAAAATAATACCATAAACGAAGACCGATAAAATATTCTAACTCACACTAACAAACTTAGATACAATTAAATCACAAAGGAAGCTAGAAACTCCAGGGCTTGCAAAGATCACAAACAACCAAAGATAAGAATAGAAAACAACACAGAAATATTAATTTGACATATCAATTTTTTTTACTAAAAGGGAATAAAAATAACGTCTAATTTAATAATCCATTGAATAAAATAGTTCATGATTACTTTTAAAATATCAAAATAAATATATACTAAATATGTTATCACTAGATTTGAAACTGAATACAATAAACAAATGGGTTTTTAGGTATATTATTTTCAAGTCTACACAGAAGAGAATAAAATTACTTCGATTTCGCGTACCCGTACCTTTATCTTCGTGAACTTAAAAATAGGTAATAATGATTTATTTGAACTTGAAACAATTTTTAGCGTTTTCTAAATGGATTTTTCAAACATTTCGTGAAAACAATGTTCGCTATAAAGTCGGTGTCCCTAGTTATACATGTTTGAATCAGCGTGCTTAGTTATTTAGTTCATTTTTTCGTCCATTCAAAGATATACTATTTTAAACTTTCAGTTAAATTCCCCAAATTAACAAATATTCCAGTATCTTTACTAGATTTTGAAAAATCCCACGCGTTTTCCCGGTTTCCCAGGTGCGTGGCAACCCTGATATATAACTACGGCCCTACTATCAGCAAGCAAACAGAAGCGCTCCGTCGAGGATTTTTCAGTCTGATGAAAGTAATCCTACAGGAGTAATGGAAAGGGGGTAGCGGGGGATCTTTCACAGAGCGAAACAAAAACCGTCTCGCGTTACAGGCAGCGGGCGAGATGGCGGGCGGGTGGAGGGATTAGACGAGAGCATCCCCATTAGGTCCCCTCACCCTCTAACAACTGCAGCAGCCTAGAGGCAAGAGAAGGGAGGAGGTGGAAGGGAGATATGTCCCCCTAAGGAAATCTGTTGACAGAGTGCACCCGTAATGTGGACCGACATCACCTCCGTCGAGATAACTTCCAACCGGCGGTAACGAGGAATAGCGTGTGCTTGGTATGTGCGTGGATCGAGGATTACCGACTCTAGCCCAGGAAATACACGCATCACGTGCTTTACCCTGATGTGACTGAGTGGTTAGGGAGACTGACTAGACGATAAAGAAAAAAGGTCCGAATCCTCAGCTCAGTCGATGGAGCGTATGGTTGGCCCACGAAACCCAGATTTATTTTTAGCATCCTGTATTACTACCCGTAAAGGTTGTAAGCTTAAGTACTACTCTAATATGTAAGGGATTAAGAAGGTTGTATTTAGAGGAAGTCTAACCACGTTTGCGTGGAGGGAGAATGTGGGTAAACATTTAGGAAAAAACCACCCTCAGTGCAGCCGACCGGGGATCGAACCCCAATCTCTCGGTCATCAGCAGTCTAGTCTATCGCGGAGAGTAGCAGTGTATTAAGACATACAAATAAAGGATGCGTATTATCAAGCTTTTACAATGTTACTGGAAGTGTGAATCATGATTAAATCGTTGTAACGTTTTTACTAAAACTTTTCCCCTCCCGAACTCTCAGTAAAATATCAGGAGGGGGGCAATGTACCCGTGAAATCTCTCCCCCCTAGTTCCGGCATTTATGCTCAAAAGCCCTACGACCCATGAATGAGGAACGCTTTTGGAACAAAAAGTACCAACATAGTATAACATTTAAGAAAAAGTCCAAAAGTGAGACCTTGATTTGTGGTTTCCGCTGTCCCCACCTTAATGAATGACAAATACTAAAGTGGCCAAACCAGGAACACTGACCCTCCCTCCAAACTTATGGCTTTTAGGAGATAACTAAGATGTTGACAGGGTGGTGGCCACCCAAAGACCTTTCACCCACCCCCTTCCCCCAACCTTTGACCCAACACTTCCCAAGAAACCATAATACACTTCAGGCCACCCAAAACGACTCAAAATATAGGAGGATTTTAAAGATAATCATGTTCACAAATACTTAAAAATAGAAATAATACACAAATAAGATTATCATGAGATATTTCTAAAGTATTGTTTTCAGTTTCTTCCCACGCAAATGGTGGTGCATTTTGTGTAATTCAAAATTATTTACAATGCAATGTTTCTGATGGTCAGTACGGGTACTACGCTATAAACACAAGAGTTATTTTACATTCATTCAGACACATGAATACATAAGTTAACTTATTTTTATTTTTAAAAGTCAATAAAAGAAGGAAGAAAGAAAAACCTTCTCCATGCAGCCAGTCAAGAATGAACCCGGGTAGACTGATTCAGAGTCAATTGCGGTTACTATCCTGATGCTTTGGCATGCATTCAAAAGGCACACATCGGCGATGGTGCTGAGGAACATGAGGTACTAAGTAAAAGGAAAACACCAGCGATGGTGTTTAGGAACATGAGGTCCTAAGTAAAAGGAAGATACCAGCGATGGTGTTTAGGAACATGAGGTACTAAGTAAAAGGAAAACACCAGTGATGGTGTTTAGGAACATGAGGTCCTAAGTAAAAGGAAGACACCAGCGATGGTGTTTAGGAACATGAGGTACTAAGTAAAAGGAAAACACCAGCGATGGTGTTTAGGAACATGAGGTCCTAAGTAAAAGGAAGATACCAGCGATGGTGTTTAGGAACATGAGGTACTAAGTAAAAGGAAAACACCAGCGATGGTGTTTAGGAACATGAGGTCCTAAGTAAAAGGAAGATACCAGCGATGGTGTTTAGGAACATGAGGTACTAAGTAAAAGGAAAACACCAGCGATGGTGTTTAGGAACATGAGGTCCTAAGTAAAAGGAAGATACCAGCGATGGTGTTTAGGAACATGAGGTACTAAGTAAAAGGAAAACACCAGTGATGGTGTTTAGGAACATGAGGTCCTAAGTAAAAGGAAGACACCAGCGATGGTGTTTAGGAACATGAGGTACTAAGTAAAAGGAAAACACAAGTGATGGTGTTTAGGAACATGAGTTTCTAAGTAAAAGGAAGACACCGGCGATGGTGTTGAGGAACATGAGGTCCTAAGTAAAAGGAAAACACCAGCGATGGTGTTGAGGAACATGAGTTCCTAAGTAAAAGGAAGACACCGGCGATGGTGTTGAGGAACATGAGGTCCTAAGTAAAAGGAAAAAACCGGCGATGGTGTTTAGGAACATGAGGCACTAAGTTAAAGAAGGAACGCACTCACCGGCGATGGTGTTGAGGAACATGAGGTACTCGAAGTTAGAGATCTCCCTGCGCTGCCACTTCTGGGTCATGTTGGAGTTCCTCATCAGCTGACGAGCGGACATCATGGAGGCGCGCCTGGAAAATATAAGATCACACAATTTCAATAGTCAAATAATTTTGAGAATGTTACGTGCAGTGTCGTGACACCATTTTAAGCAATGATGGTTTAAACTGTACCTGATATGTTCCGGAGAGCCTCGAAAGCGCACAAGAGGTTTCTCCCTATCAAAAGCGCCTGAAGATAGCGGTCAAAAGCTCACGGGGAAAAAAAAAACAGCAACTGCATAACTTGGCAACATGGCAAACATGTATTGTAAACCTCCTTATGCTTTACAATAATTACAATAAACTAATGAAACCATAAATAGCTTGTAATTTCTGAAAAAATATACATTTCTCGCGTTTTGCCATACGGGGTTCAAGCACTACAAACAATGGTGCGCTTCTGGTATACTCAAAAGCAGGTAGACAAATTCAGCCTGTGCGCTTTCAATACGTAACCGCTTTATATAACGTTCGAAACTCCGCGGGTGACGGAAAGGTCTAGATTCAAATCTCGGCCGATCTCAATTGGGGGTATTTTTCATATGTCACTTATCATTGTCCAAACCCATTATAAATACTAAATTCTCAGCCCTACTCCAAACGTGAATACTCTTGAGTGTTAAGGCTTATAATTTTGTTTGAAAGAGTCATCTACCGTATCTATTAGGAATGAAGTTGTCTGGGAAAGAGTGGGGGTTACAGGGAGTACATGAAATAGTAGAGGAAGCAAGCGTGAGATGATGTGGTCACGTAGTGAGGATGTAGAAGGAGATACTACCAAAGGGAATGATGGAGATGAAGTGTGTAAGATAGAGACAACAAGAAAGAAAGAGAGGGGAGGAGCAGATAAAATAAAGAGTGGAAGTGAGAGGAGAAGAATGGAAGCAATTAAAGGAGGAAGAATGGTGGAAGGATAGAGGAAAATGGAGGCATTCTACTAAAATGACCCGGCTAAAGGCTGGAAACAGCTGATGATTATGATGATGATCCAACAAATATTATATCTCCATCCAGGGAGGCGGGATAATTGGTATTAATGGGCTGTCATATATAACTATAGAAAATTGATAAAAGAGGAGATCAAAAAGAGGATATAAAAAGTTTGGGTTTAATTTTCACCACAAAAATGAAACCATACTTAAAAGAGAAAAATACGTACAAAATTTATTTAGCCCAAAATGGATCAATCTTTTTAAAATAATTGGTTACTAATCAAAAAGAGCGTGGATTTTATGTAAATCTATCCTAGTATCTTATATATAATTTGATAAGCCCGTTTCCAGTAAAAGAAATTACGAGGAAATGAATGAACATAATTTGACAAGCGAACACTCATTTTAAAGATTGGGGAATCAGGACACCGGTAAAAATAGTGGCCTAAAACTAAAATCCAATTTTCCTAGTGGATTTTCTGTCTTTTCCTTCTGTGTGGGCGGTGGTTCATCTGTACAATCATTCTTGGCTTACATCACCATGGAAACCGTGACTAGCTGTATATTGGTAAATAAAATATTTGTCTTTGTTTAAAAATAATATCAGCTCAATCGTTACTTGAGTGGTTTGTGCAACGAATAGATAGTGATCTGTGAGAGGGGTCATTTTAATGTTCTCATTGGAGCGAGAAGGGGTAAAATATATGTTTTTTATAAAAATAAACACTGAAAACTAAATATCTGAGTAAAGTTGATAGCCTTTGACGAGTAAACTTTTTACTAAAAAGTGAGTGAGGGCTTATTATATAGATCGTTTCCCAATAAAAAGTTTAAAAAACATTTTAGTGCAATAATCTGCAGCCATTGCTGCAACGACCCACTAGTTATCATTAATTTGAGATATAGTTATAAGAAAAAACTTCACACTATTTTTATTTTTATATTTTTACACCCACATCGGCGGGTCTGCGGGCTGAGGCGTCAACATTATCCGGTATGGTTTGACGGTTTCGGGGTAGTCAAAGTCTGAATCTCATCTGGGTATTTTTCCTTAAACGCTTTTCCACTCTTTATCTACTCGAATGTGGCTACATTTTCTTAAAACGCTGCCTTCCTCATCCATACCCATTAGTGTAACGATGCAGATATAATGAACTAACACAACCTACCTCCATATTCATCAATTAACACTTAATGACCCACTTCGGTGGCCATATGGTCTAAGGCGTCACTCCTCGCAATATATTCCATTACCATTGACGAGGAAATCGGGGTTCGAATTCCAGTGTGGTGTACTGAAGAGTTTTTCTAAATGGGTTTTAACTCTTCCTTCCCACAAATGCGGGTACACTTGCTCTAAATTCAACCTTTCTCTTCTCTTACACATTAGCTTATAATTACTACATAAAATTAAAAATCCCAACGTGTAGTAAGACGCGGTGCTTAAAAAACCTTCTTGGTCCCGGCACAGATTTATCTGATTGCCAAACCCTTCCTTCACCTCTGACAAGACGTGTATTAATCACAACTTGTGAATGTGAGGAATGCCAGGCCTCCACCGTGGTTCGGATCCCACGTTAAACTGTAGGTCCTCCATTTCATCTCACAATCACCCTACCATTGCACACTAGCGTAAGTGCGTATAGCCCGAATGCGGTGCTAATAATAATAATAATAATAATAATAATAATAATAATAATAATAATAATAATAATAATAATACTTAAGAAAACCTTAACGACAGAATTAGCCCAGCTCCCGCGTGCCTGATCTTGTTTTCCACAGTGAGTTTTTCCATCATTCGTCCAGGAAAATAATGGTTGGTTTAAACTTTTTTTTCTTTCTCAAGACTTTGGAATCAATCTTTAGTAGCTTTGCAACTGACGTAGGGTATACATTAAAAAATTACAATTTAATTACATTAAAAGGATAGCATAAGATAAAATGAATATCAACACACAGATTGAAAATCATTGTAATTATGATACTGTACGTATGGAAGAGACCACGATTCAACTATAGTAATTTAATTTATTTGAAAAATTACACTTGGGCAAGGGATTCTGGGTTAGATTCCCATGTCCAGGTATCATTTCAATTAATTTAAATTAATAAAATGAAGTGTTACTCAAATAAATTAATCCCTCCTCAATAATACATAAAATGAATACATTTCTTGAATACATTTTTTTCAAATTTATATTAAAAAATGGCACCAAGAAATAATAATCGAACCTGGAAGGTCTGCCTTAGCGCACCACTGAGCTATCCAGGTTCATCCTGTGCCAAAGGTAATAGTTTTATATCACCATACGTTAAAGGCAAAGCAGTTTCTTCAAGGCCGTAGTCAGGGGGGGGGAGTTTCGGGGTTCAAACCCCCCCCCCCCCCCCGAAATTTTATGAACAAAATATATATGGCTTTANCCCCCGAAATTTTATGAACAAAATATATATGGCTTTATTTATGGTCAAACAATATCAAAATTAAGGTACAAGTACAAATTAGGGGACTGTGTTACCATAAAAAACACTTCAGATAACTTTTAGAACAGTTTTTTATTTAGAATTTTTTCTAGCCTCCGTCAACTAGGGGATGGACCCACCAAACCCCCCCTGAAATTATTGGCTGGCTACGGCCTTGAGTTTCTTTATCAGTTTATTAACAATGTCATACGAAACGACAGTTAAAAACAATTGTCTTCCGCCAACACGCCAAAGAGAATATAAAACTATAAACAAGATATTTGGCAAAAGAGAGCGAGGGAAGAGAGAAAGGAGTTACACGAATACATAAATAGGGTCAAAAAGCAGTGTGAACTTAATTAAATGTTCAACTCTGGGGGAAGATGGATCGAGGGCAAATAAAAAAAGTTTAAAACACTATTTCAGTTTCAAAACATATCATTGGAATCTCTGGATCTGGCAAAATTGTGCTAAACACCCTCAAATTACGATGATGCGAAAATTATGTATATATATATATAAATATATATATATATATATTTATGTATATATATATAAATATATATATATACACATATAATTTTTTTTTTTTTCCTGTTTAGCTTGGTCATCAAGGGAAATACATTAACTTCAGATCAAAGAAACCCGCTTCAGTGCCGCATGGTCTAACGCGCTACTCTCACAGTAGACTAGACTGCCGATGACAGGGAGATTTAGGTTCGAATCTCGGTCGGGTGTACCAAAAGGGTGGTTCTCCCAACATAATTTCCACTCTCCCTCCACGCGAACGTGGGTACACTTCTTCTAAAAATAGACTTCCTAATCCCTAGAACCATTAGCGTAATTTGTATCTAGGTGTATAACCTGAACGGGTAGTAAGACTTGGTGCTAGGAAAAATAAATAAATCCATGAATATATTATAGGATTTTATATAAATATTAAATAACAGGAGATAATTTTATACCCTTTACATAGGGTATAAATTTTCTACTGTTATTTATTCTTGGATTTAAGGCTGCCATTTTTCCTTGGTGATCCAGTTAGAAGAAAACAAATTAATAACTTACTATATTAAATAGTAGCTTATATTCATAAAGAATAGCCGTAGTTCACGCGGTTTAAGACGTCAGTTTTTAAATACATGTGAACGTTTAAAAAATACACCCTAAGTACTCGATTGATTTGGTAGAGAGAGAAAAAAAATCTGGTGGTAAAAACACAAGGCTGGCAACAATGGAACGAAGAGAAGTCACGTTCTGTTCAAGAGAGAATGGTTAGAGAGGGGCTCAGGGGTTGAAACGCATGTAAAGTAGGCGGCGATTCAAAGTAGACATGTTTTGTTCTGAGTCCTTCACTTCCATCTCAAACGAAAAACTACAGTAGCCCCATGTCTTCTTTGGTGCTGACTGACAGCTCACAGTTGACAGCTGATGGCTTTGAAAAGCTACCAGACCAAATTATGTGTCCCTACGCCGAACCATATGATCTGCAAAAAACATGGGTTTAGCAGCTGTCACTTCTGACAGTCAAAATTTAGGTATATACCTAAATTTTGACTGTCAGAAGTCAGCTGTTAACTGTCATTCAGCACCAAAGAAGTCATGGGGATACTGTAGATACACTAGTGTAGTGTTTCATCACAAATTTGAAAATAGAAAAAGGTAGAATTAAGTTGTTTTTTTTAGCACCACGTCTTACTACTACCAGTTTGGGTGAACGCTTATGTACTATTTACGCCACGCTAATGTGTCAGGGAGGAGGAAGGCTATATTTAGAAGAAGTGTACACACATTTCCGTGAAGATAAAGTGGAAAACCATTTTGGGAAAAAAGCACCCTCAGTACACCCGACCGAGACTCGAACCTTATTCTCCCCATCGTCGGCAGTATAGTCTACTGTGAGAGTAGCGCGTTAGACCACGCGGCCACTGAAGCGGGGCAGAAACGGGGGCACATATTTTAAGCAAAGCTTCACTTCCCAAAAAGCAATTTCTTACAGATCATCAAATAATTAACCATAGTTAATAAATATATTCATTTACAGTTTAAAACTAGGGTTTTTAACAACTTTATTTAAAATGAAGGTATTATAAACGTACATTTGAGGAAATATAAACACATTAGCTTGGAGAGAGGATAGTAAAACTATAAACCTTGTGGAAGAGAGACCCCTAGTTATGGTGACTTTAATTTTTTTTAAAGAAAGAATAAGACCAAATATATATCACAAAGGCGGCTATTTTTTTTTAGAATGTATAATTATGTTGTGTATATGTTTAAAAAGAAGGAGAGTTAGAGTAGAGGGGAAAAAAATAGGAAAAGGAAAGAGATAAAATAAAAGTAAAGTTGAAAGCCAAAATAACTGATTAAAATTAGCTTTTCGTGGCTTATTCAAGACAACACTGAGTTACATCAAGTCGAATAATACCTACAAGAACATGTCACGTCGTCAGTTTCAAGGAGCAAATATTAATGTAAAAAAACTATTTGTAAAGAAATAAATAAATTTAAATATTAACTTTATTTTCGATTTTCATTATTGATTATAAATAGATATATGAAGTTAGTTGTCATCACTTCAATACAATATACCTTCTTTAGTACAAAAGTTTTAATTACGTATATTATTAAAAGCAAAACCACTTTAGGAACAAAATAATAGATCATATCAAGAAAGAACTTTTGAGAGACAGACGTATGTAACAAAAAATAAATAAAACCTTGGCACTTTTTTTTTATGGGAATTTATATGTGACATATTAGATATTGCACATGTACATGGCAAATAGAACATGTAAATAAAATGTCTAGCTAGCACTGTTCATTTCAAAATATTATTTTCCATGATTTCAAAAAAAGGAAGGCCTTTTGGAAGAACTTGGTTAAAAACCACTATACAGCCTGTTCCGTGTGAGGACGTGCATGGTCACCCAACCCCTAGTTAACAGTGTGCATGGTCACCCAACCCCTAGTTAACAGTGTGCATGGTCACCCAACCCCTAGTTAACAGTATGCATGGTCACCCAACCCCTAGTTAACAGTGTGTATGGTCACCCAACCCCTAGTTAACAGTATGTATGGTCACCCAACCCCTAGTTAACAGTATGTATGGTTACCCAACCCCTAGTTAACAATATGCATGGTCGCCCAACCCCTAGTTAACAATATGCATGGTCACCCAACCCCTAGTTAACAGTATGCATGGTCGCCAAACCCCTAGTTAACAGTGTGTATGGTCGCCCAACCCCTAGTTAACAGTACGCATGGTCGCCCAACGCCTAGTTAACAGTCTGTATGGTCACCCAACCCCTAGTTAACAGTGTGTATGGTCACCCAACCCCTAGTTAATAGTATGTATGGTCACCCAACCCCTAGTTAACAGTATGTATGGTCACCCAACCCCTAGTTAACAGTGTGTATGGTCACCCAACCCCTAGTTAACAATGTGTATGGTCACCCAACCCCTAGTTAACAGTATGTATGGTCACCCAACCCCTAGTTAACAGTATGTATGGTCACCCAACCTCTAGTTAACAGTATGTATGGTCACCCAACCCCTAGTTAAAAGTGTGTATGGTCATCCAACCCCTAGTTAACAGTGTGTATGGTCACCCAACCCCTAGTTAACAGTATGTATGGTCGCCCAACCCCTAGTTAACACAGTCGAGATCAAACCTCGCTCTTCCAGTCAACGAAAACAAAATGCATGTCATGCGAGTTTAACGCCTTAGACCACTTGATCACCACTTCCGATACGTTTTATAGTTCGATTGTAGTCATGTATCTAATTTCTCAGTTACCCACTTCGGTGACCGCATTTCATAAGGCGTCACTCTCACAATAGACTAGATTGCCGATAACGGGGAGATCGTGATTCGATCTCGGTCGAGTGTACTGTGCATGTTTTTTTCCTAAATGGTTTCCCACTCTCTATCCAAGCAAATTCGGATACACTTGCTCTAAGCTCAACCCTATTTTATCACCACCTCTTACTACCTGTTCTAGTTATATACTTATGTACTAATTACGCTAGTTGTTTTAGAGATTATGAAGGTTTTATTTAGAGGAAATGTCCCCATATATGCGTGGAGGGAGAGTGGAAAACCACTTTGGAAAAACCACCTTCAGTACAACTGACCGCAACTTGAACCTCGATCTCTCGATCATCAGCAGTCTAGTCTACTGCGAGAGTAGCGTGTTAGACCAAGCAGCCGCCGAAGCGGGTAGATTCAACCTTCCTCATCCTTAGCCCATTAGCGTAACTAGTATATAGCCGTACAAGCCGGACGGGCAGTAAGACGCGGTGTTATACAAAATCCCGGTTAATGGAAAGTGAGCTGAACGCTTTAAGACGTTCTCGTGAAGCACATCGTATCGGCAATAATGTCGTGTATTTATAGTTCCCCCTTTACGTTAATATTCTCCTTTTTTACCAATGAAATACTTCGTACTCACCTGGTCTGAGGGATGCCATATTTGATGCCCACGCCGACCCTCGGGAGAGCTTTGATAACCTTCTTCACGGTGGCTTGGTCCGGGAACGAGAACATGATGGAGGCTGGAAAGAGACAACGAGAACATAATGGGAGGCCTTTCCAGATTAGAGATAAACACACCCTGATGCTCAAATTACGTACGTTTATTTGGTGAGAGATACTCACATTTGTAATAGACTTGGGGCCGTATTTATAGTCTAGTATCGGGAGTCAGCCGATCTCCCGGTAAACGAATAGCAAGCAGTTCAGGTCTAATGGGGAGCGTACAAATATCGACCATATACACTATCAGCAAGCAGTTCAGGACTAATGAGGGACGTACAAATATCGACCATATACACGATCAGAAAGCAGTCCAGGTCTAATGAGGGACGTTCAAATATCGACCATATACACGATCAGCAAGCAGGCCAGGTCTAGTGTGGGACGTACAATATCGACCATATACACGATCAGCAAGCAGTTCAGGACTAATGAGGGACGTACAAATATCGACCATATACACGATCAGCAAGCAGTCCAGGTCTAGTGTGGGACGTTCAAATATCGACCATATACACGACCAGCAAGCAGTTCAGGTCTAATGAGGGACGTTCAAATATCGACCATATACACGATCAGCAAGCAGTCCAGGTCTAATGGGGAACGTACAGATATCGACCATATACACGATCAGCAAGCAGTCCAGGTCTAGTGTGGGACGTACAAATATCGACCATATACACGACCAGCAAGCAGTCCAGGTCTAGTGTGGGACGTACAAATATCGACCATATACACGA
>CABFWO010002783.1:0-11196 GCA_902155825.1 Timema genevievae | reverse complement strand
GGGACGTACAAATATCGACCATATACACTATCAGCAAGCAGTCCAGGTCTAATGGGGAACGTACAAATATCGACCATATACACGACCAGCAAGCAGTCCAGGTCTAATGGGGAACGTACAGATATCGACCATATACACGACCAGCAAGCAGTCCAGGTCTAATGGGGAACGTACAGATATCAACCATAAGAGCCGTATTTATAATGTAGTCTTGGGAGTTAACTACTTGCTATTCGTATACCGGGAAATTGGTTAAGATCGAATGGTGGATTAACTCCAAATCCCGACACTATAACAAGTTTTAAAATAATTTAAATTATAAAAAAAATTTGCTAAAGTGAAATATTTGACAAGAAAGAATAGGTTTTGGAGGGAGGTATTTTTATTTCAACAAGTATGCTTCAAGAGCCATACCAAGGGTCTATAGTCATTACTATAATGGGGTCATTCATAAACAACTTAACCGTTTTACCTTACTTTTTTACCCCTTCCCTCCCATATAACACTAAATATACAATTAACCTTAACCATCCTCTTCTCCAACCTGTTTCGTAGTTTTCACATCAAGGGTGAATGTCATATTTTGTAGGGAAGCTTTTGTGACAATAAAATAGAGACTCATACTTAATACTATTCGGAATCAAGTCCGGAAACGGGGGCAATAATACCGGTGTGAAAGAGCGTATAGAGATAATTTTTCTGAGGATAATCCACTAGAAAATTTTACTATACCCTTAGCCAAAAAAAAGTTTTGTAAGTATACATATACCCCCTCTCCGCTTAGTTGGGTCCTTAAAATTATAAAATTCCAGGAGAGGGAGCCCAAACCCCCTTAAAACCTCACCATTTCTACGCCCTTGTTGACTGGGTGTACAGAGGATAGTTTTTTTTTAAATTACTTAGCATACTCCTTCCACGCAGATGAAGGTACATTTTTTTAAAATTATACCTTCATGATCCTTGTCAATTTAGCATACTTAAGTTAATTAATATATATGCATACAGCCCGAACTAGAAATGAGACGCAATGATAAAAAAACAAAAAACAGGAGAAGGGAGGGAGGGAGAGGAATGTGTGTTGAGGTCTAGTGAAACAAAAGACAGTGCAGGCCAGGGCAGTTTCCACCGATGTCTCCACAAAGATAAGACACCCCTCTCGACAAACCCGGCAATGTCAGCCATCGTGGATACCTAGACAGATCGGGTCCCCTACAGACCTTCCTGGTGTCCTTGATATACCTTTTGTTCTGTCATTTGGAGCCGGGGTGGAAGAGGGAAGATTGTAGTTTTTTATTTGTTTTTTAAAAAAGGTCCCTGGCTCATGATCAATATCTTTCGAAACCCGCATCGGTGGGCATGAGAGCGAGAGGTAAGGCTCATCGAGTCCATTTTGACGTTGACGGGGAGGTCGGTGTTCGAATCTCAGTCAAGTTAGTTAATTTTTTTAATCTAGATAGTTTTCCACCTACCGCCACACAAATGGGGTACATTTCCTCTAAATTCTTCCTTCAATAGATTAAAATGTTTATAGCCCAGAAGGGTGAAAAATAAACGTGGAAAATAAAATAAAAAATATTTTTAAAAGTTGTTGATGATCTAGCCAACCTTCATGGTTATATGGTTAGCGTAGTAGATCATGAATTTTGGGAACCTTGGTTGAATTCGAAGCGTTGCTGATGAAGATATTTGAATACGGGTTCATCTTTTTTAACATCTTATTGTGGAATTATTATTATCATACAATGGGAAGTATGACAGTTACCAAATATATTATAACTAATTTTATAATCTCGTCATAGAACGAATCAAATATTCTGCAGCTGTCCCTCTTTTAGAGAATGTATCGAGGTTGAAATAATAAAATAAGCAAGGTTGAATCTAACCCATTTTGATTTTTAAAAATAGTATTTTTTTAAATGTTCCACACAAAGCATTGTATTACGTTTATACTAAAATAAACATTTAAGCTCGAGATTTTGGTATAAAATATTAGGTGTGGTGTACCAGGATAAGTTCGTGTGATCATTTAGCATTTGTTTAGAAAGTGCAAGTTAAGTATTTCAATAATATATATATATAAATATATATATATATATAATGGCCAAGTATTTCGATAAATGGTAATGTATATTAGATTGTACTATTGTACACTGCACTTCCTAGACGACTGGAATGTTAATGTTGGAGAAGGAGATACAGTAGATCGGTAGGTAGCTACTGACTTGAAAGAAGAGATGAGAGAGGACAAAGGTTGATAAAATATGAGAGAAGATAAACGTGGAAAGCTCCAGGACACATAAGGAGACACCTGATTGAATATATCCTAGTTAATCAGTGGTTTAAAAACCAAGTAAAGAACAGCAAGAGTTATCCCTCCGCAGATATTGATAGTGAACATAACCTGTTAATGATGAAATGTCAGCTGGAGTTCATATAAAATGATTAAAAAATGAGAGGAAAATTTGGAAAAGACGAAAGCTGTAAGAAGAACAAACATTTCGGTCCTATAAAGATGAGACAGACAAGATCGTTGGGTGTATTAAACCTATAGACTCTTCATGGGGATGTAGACAAACCATTAAGCTCTTCATTTTTAACTTCCTCCATTTTCCTGTTTGTTCATTCATTCCTCTTAGTATCAAATATATTTTTCCATACTTTGTTCTCAAAAACTCTCAACTGAATTTCTAGACTGGACCTAATCCCATCAAATTCAAATAAACTTTTTTTTTAATACGATTGATAGAACTAAGTGGGAGGAAGCAAACTCCTGGAGCTATGCGTACCACAGTTTGGGAAACATTGATGTTAGCCATGCGTAACGGCGAGGGTAGGAAAGGGGGGGGAGGGGGTTGTTGCAGCGGTCTGTCTCCATGGTGACGGCTGATAGATGATACCTCAGCACGAGGCCCAGGACGCCGGGTACCGCCGCCGATATCGACCCACCTCTTCTGTGCACCCATCGCGAGAAGTCGAGAGGAACTTGGACATTGCTCTAGTGGCGGGCCTTATACCATACAGCACCTTACACTGGGGAGCACTTTTAGGACCGTATATATAATAGAGATTCAGATGTCAGCACTTTTAAGACCGTGTATATAGTCGAGATTCAGATGTCAGCACTTTTAGGACCGTATATACAATCGAGATTCAGATGTCAGCACTTTTAGGACCGTGTATTTAGTCGAGATTCAAACGTCATCACTTTTAGGACCGTATATATAATCGAGATTCAGATGTCAGCACTTTTAGGACCGTGTATCTAGTCGAGATTCAGACGTCAGCACTTTTAGGACCATGTATATAGTCGAGATTCAGACGTCAGCGCTTTTAGGACCGTGTATTTAGTCGAGATTCAAACGTCATCACTTTTAGGACCGTGTATTTAGTCGAGATTCAAACGTCATCACTTTTATGACCGTATATATAATCGAGATTCAGACGTCATCACTTTTAGGATCGTATGTATAATCGAGATTCAGACGTCAGCACTTTTAGGACCGTGTATATAGTCGATATTCAGACGTCAGCATTTATAGGACCGTGTATATAGTCGAGATTCAGACGTCAGCACTTTTAGGACCGTGTATATAGTCGAGATTTTAACGTAGCGTTGGAACGGATTTCAAGAAAATCGATTTTTTCTTCTCTTTTCACCCTTAAGTAAATTACATTTATTTTAGGGTAGGATAAATAATTCCAACATTCCCTCTGTTTTATCTCAATCTGTAAAATGGTATAGGTCCAAACACAAGGCATTGAGAAAACTTTTTTTAGACTCATGAAACGTCGACATCCATAAAAAAAATATTTAATTAGAAATTCTAGGATCACAATTCTTTCCTAGGAGTATCAAGAAAGTAAAAATCAGCCTGTCTGTAGTGATGATTTTTATTTTGAGGATTGTTTCTTTGCTATATGCCAACAATAAGACTTTCGAATAAAGTGGTTTTGATTTCTGAAACTGTAATCTGCTGTCGAAGAATATTTCGATAGCAACATTCTAGGTATTTGCGAGAGCTGATGGTTGACTTAAATCAGATAATGAATAAAAGAAGAATATATACTCACTCCTGCTGGCGAGGAATATCTCAATAGCGACATTCTGAAGCAGATATCTCCTGGAGAAGATGGCTCGCACCTCGGAGAAGTACCACTTGCCGTGAAGATGGTCGCAGTACTTGAGAACCTACAGACACAAAAACAATGTCCCACTTTAAAACAACACATTCACAAGAGTTATATTATAACATTTGAAACTAGTGTTGGTTAGAGTATACTATTTTGCTGATTCAAATCCTAATCTACGAATCCCAAAATCTCGAATTCAAATTTTTATTTTATCTAAGAATCCTGAATCTCAAATTCTAAACAGAATCTTGGGGGAAATGATCATAAAAATAAGACATCTATATGTATAAAGGGTAAAGCCCGAAGGGCAAAACCCATTCACCGACTCACTCATCACCATTTTCACCAAATCCTGGGCCTGGAAACTTAAACTTTTTCTTAGCAGAGAGGTAATGGGATTGCCCCATAGTTAAGATATTTAACTGAGATAGAAAATTAAAATTTGGCGGACAGGTACAAAGACAACTCCCGATAACTAAGTAAATCTTAAAATTTTCAAGAGTGAATTGGAAAAAAGGGGGTGGAGGAATTCAACATTTCAGAAACTAATAACAAAAAACTAATTCCTAGTGTTGTAGTAAATAAACTGCAAGCAGGTAAAAATGCCAATTCAAATAAATATTAAGGGCTGAAAATGTTAAATTTTTATTTGGGACTTTGGAAAAAAGGTGAAGGAGGATTATATAGGCCTACAGAAAAAAAACCTTTTATATGAGGAATAAAATTTAAATTTGCCAGGAATGTAGAGGGATTACTTTAATAACAAAATAAGTGTTAAATATTTACTATTTAGAAAGTGGATTGGTGGAATGAGGTGTTTAAAAATCCCCAAAACTAAAATAATACATACTTTTTTTGTGTGTTAAAATTTGAAATTTTTCAGGCTGATATAATAACCACCCCAAACGAACATTAAGATCTGATCTTTAAGTTTCAAAATGAAAAAAGCAGTGAATGAAGAAGAGGGTCCCCTCAACATTCCTAAAATCAATATAAAAACACTTTATGGTTTGATATAAAATGGAAGTTCAATAGACCTTCTCGGAGAGCCGAATGACGTATGAACATATCTAATTTAAAAATCGAGGCCGGGGAATAGAAGAACTCGAAATTGATATAATTAATATAGAATACTACCAGTCGGTGTGGTTTAAAATTGAAATTTGACAAGCAAGTAAATAAACCATATGGTATTATCAAATAAATCTTAAAATTTCAAAATTGAATTGTGCGAAGTGAAAAAGGGTTGGGAGTGGGAGAAAGTAGCTTGAAACCTTTATAAAATTAATATAAAATATATTTGTACTTTTCAGCATGAGAGAAAATTTAGATTTGTCAGGTTTGTAAATAGACAATTCCAATATAACCATAAAAGCTGTAAAAATTGGAATTTAAAAGTAGGGAGGCGGGAAGTAGCTAAATTAAAATAAAAACTTCTCAGATAGGGTACACAATTTTAATTTTGTACAAGCAGTCGAAAAAAAGTTATAGAATTAACTATTACAAAAATTACGATGAAAATTTAACTATATTACTAAAGTAGGATTATGTTAGGAAAAACAATTTGATGTCCGGCACCTTAGCTCAGTCGGTCTGTCTATTGAGCTAAGGGTCCCGAGTTTGATTCCTGGCACGGCCGAAAAAATTATAATTGGTGAATAGTGGATTTACCCTTTCAAAGTAATAAATTAACGGCTGGGGGTCTGGGTGTTGTGTCTGTTCTAGATTTAAGTTAGTTTATAAATCGTGTTATGATATAATCAGTCGGTTCAGAAAGTGCACGTTAAATAGTAATGCAAATAAATGAAAATGAAATGAAACAATTGGAGAGTTACAGACATTAGTAAATATACTTTTATATACTCATCCAAACGGGTACTAAGACGCGGAACTAACAATATATATATTCATACGTCAGGCCAAGTGATTACGATGTCATTTTTTTATAAATAATATCAATTCCTATAAAATTATACTAATCATAAAATAAAGTGTTTTTAATATTGACCACAAAAAAATATGTTTGTACTGTATACAAGTCTCGTTCTACAAAAATCCTTGTATACTTTCACCGACACACACACATATGCATACCTAATCACGCCGTTCCCTTAAAGGATATGCAAAGAAATGTACATATAGCTCAAAAAACAACTCCGTACTTCCAGCCTCACTAACTTTCTCCACACTTCCCTATCTGTGTAATAATACTCCTTTCCCTTCAACAACATCCATACACCGAGTCATACATGCTCTTTTTTTTCTTAAAACTCTTAAATGTTTCTCTTTTTCACACATTCGTCTAACTATAACACTTAACCACTTCTCACTTGGCATACCCCTTCCTTTTGATCCACACAATCTACCTTCATATATTTACTACGTTACCCGATCCACACTCAACCTCTCAACATGCCCAAACCAACGTAAGACGCTTCATTCACATTGACCTACTAGATTCATCTCAAACCGCACTCCTCCAGCAACCATTCATTACTGACTCTGTCCATACGAGTTTTTTTCACATGCATTTCTTGGATAGTTCATTCCAACCGCATTCATCTTGCTCTTGTGTTTCTCGTGACAAACCCACGCTTCACATCCATAAAACAATGTGGGCGTCGAAATACTTTTATAAACTGTAAACAAAAGTTGTTTTATTAATAAATAGCTTAATATATAGTCTATATATTTAAATATATATATGGATATATTAAACTACATGATTAAATTATTGATGTAGCATGAAAGCACGGCCAACCTATTTCAATGTTTAAAAAGCTAGAGCCTACTTTTGAGCAGCTTGCTAGAAATTAAAATGGCCATAATTATGATGTTGTGATGCTCATTTTACAAATGAGTTGTTCACAAGGCATGACATGTTTCATCTCTTCTAATCATCAGCCAGAAGTTTAGTCTATTTATAGGCTTTCAAGAGGAATAAGCTAACTTTCATCGAGGATTTGTGTCATAAGCGTGTTATTTATAGGTATTAAATATATAAATGAAGTTAAAACAAAAGAATTAAAATTTGATGAAAAGTGAATTGTTAGTATAAAGCTTATTTCCCTTGGAAAATTTCCCTTAGTCCTATTCCTAAGGGGGGGAAGGGGGGGAATATTTGAACAAAAATCATTTTTCATTACCTGTTCGGGCTAAACTTATGTATATTAACTACACATATTCGGTTGGGATAGAGAAGGTAGCATTTATGAGAAAATGACCCGCCATTGTGTGCAGGGAAAAAGCACTCTCAGTACGCTTGACCCGGATTCAAACCGCACCGCCGGAAAAACTAGACTAAATGAGCTTGACATTGTAGCCACGTGGGTTCATCCTCAAGTAATGCGGTTATAATTTATTTCACAAACGTTTGAGTAGAAAAATAAACCAAATCAATTCTTCAATGACAAGTATAATAATTACTTTTTTGATCTTTTTTTCAATTAAATGTAATGCAAATATCTTTTTTAAGTTTATTATTGTTATTAATGTATCGTATTTAAATAATGAGCACTAAAAATTCCAAATTTGTTTCTTTTAAATAATGCAAATATGCCATGTCAACAGATGGATCATCTATTGTAGGTGTTAAGTACAGTCATAGCCGCATCTAAACATCATACTAATAGATAAAGTGGTAAAGCCGTAGCGTACTAGCCCAAATGTTTCGGGTTCGATTCTCATGTTCAGGTGTCAATTTTTTATTCAAACAACATGTTAACAGAGTTCGAGCATAGATAATAAAACAATTTATCTAAAAAGATAACTATTTTAAGAATCAACTATAAACAGCGTTTAATTAAATGTCGTATGTGCACAAGTAAACTTCTGTAGAAATGAGAATCAACCACACTTAGTACCGAACGCATAAACTTTAGTCATAAATAACGTGCTTGGCGACCAAGCAAAACTTTTTTTTTTCTGCTGATTTCAAACCATTTCATTTCAGTGAAAACAATGAACAAAAAAATGTAGCCCCTAACATTTTTAAAGGTGTTAAAAATAAACGACATTGGTACACGTTAATCAGCGCTCACAATTTCCTTGCTTAGATGAGAATGTCTGGTTGCTTTTATACTTTTATTGCTTTACAGTCGTCATAATCATCACCTACTGGCAACCATAATAAAACGGGCAGCGTTACTCAAACTTTTCAGCCGCAGCATTCCTCCGGGAGGTTTTACAACCTGTGGCACCCAACCCACAGGTATACATTATTATACTCAACAAATGAATGGTAGAAATGTTAAACGTTCTAAGTGCCATTTTTTTAAATGTGTTTTTTTGATGGAGTCATGTTCTAGCGTATGTGTCATGCACCATAGTTTAAGTTTGTTACACGTGCCAATAGCTTTGGAAGTAATTAATATTAGTGATAGTTGAAAGTAATTAATATTAGTGATTGTTGAAAACACTAGTTGTACATGCCACTTGCTTTATCTGCCAGCTGTTAAAAAGGCACTTAGAATAGATGGTAGCCAATAAAGAACTTAAGAGTAAATATATTTGGCACTTGGAACGTTATTAGCTATTACAATATATTTAATAATTTAATTATGATCCAATAATTAATTATTTTGAGTTAAGCCTTAATTGTATGATATAGTGTAGTAAACAATAGTTATTTTTTCAGAAAAATATATAATTCTTATAATCCAAAAAAAGTTTTCTTTCCTGTATAATTTTATTTTTGACACTTAGAACGTTTTATTTTTGACACTTTGAACGTTTGAGATTTACATCCTTCAAACATTCATACAGGGTTACATTTTTTACATTGATCCCTGTTAAAATAAAACTTTAAAATGTTAGCTGGCTTTTGGTTTCGTTTTTATGGCATGTTATTGCGTCAACGAAATGGTTTGGCCAGATGAGTATCTCGTTGACTTTTAATGTGGGTTTATATAGATTTACGGTGTAATTAACTGCCGCAAAGGAATAAAAATTTACATGTGAATAGCACCTGTATTTTCTTAAACTTCGACATAGTTAAAGTAATTAATTCATATACAATCTATTGAATCACTTAGACTTAAAAAATATTATATAGTATTTCAATTTAAAAATAAAACACATTTTGACACAGTATAATCGAAGCTTAGGGGTATCCAATAAAGAAGCTAAATTTTCTAGATAGTTAACTGTAAAGATTAATTCCATTGTTCGTATTAATAATAGTAATTATTCTGTACAAAGGCCTTCCAACGAATTTGTAAAATTCGGATCACTTTACTAATATCCTAAATTAGTTGACTTGGATGTTAATATTTTTGTTCATTTAATAGCTGCAGTGAAGTGCTTAAACTTCATTCTAAGACAAAATAACACAACCTACCCCAGATCAGTATTTTACCACAAATATATAGGAGAAAGAGTGATTTAATAACGATATAATTTCGAAAACTCACCGGGAAAAAGTTCCGAAACCCTTGCTAAAAAAACAAATAATCTAGTTTTCGCAAGTTTTAAATTAATTAATAGAATAAGATTTAATAGGCCATGGGCCAAATTTGACAGTTTTGAAAAATAAAATTTGCTGCAGATGCTATGCAATGGTTAGAACTTTTTTTTAAGGCCGTAAGGACAATAAACAAATGGCGAAGAGAACGGCGTTCGAATACCGGCCAGGTGTACCAATGTTAGTTTATCGAGTTTGGTCTACCACTAGATTTTACATCCTTTCTCCATTATAATACAAAATAAATAAATTTTAAATTTAATTGTAGGTCTATAAAAACGTATACATCACGGACAACGCCGAGAATCCTCACTGTAAATAAATCAATAGTTTTTCAATTAAATTTTTTTTTAGAAGAACGTTTTAGAATGTATCAATTAGTAGACTCGCCCTTAAATTATTCACTAGATAAAAAAAAATAGCGAGTGACGTGGTATAGTAATTTCCCTTCCTTTTCCCCTGCCATGAGCACAGAGTACGAGACCAAGATGGCGTCCGCGTGAGAGTGGTTGCCTGCCGCGCATGTCCACAGGGGCAAGCTGGTTTAATCGCGGACAAACTAGAGTAAAACGACGAGGTGATCAATGTAGACTGCGTAAAACTCAAGCCCCTCCCACTATTTCTAACAGCGGCCATCTTGGGGGACCGGCGAGACCAACATTGATCGGCAGCTTCGTCACATAAATACTATACAAATTACCAGAAGTAGGAAAAATGTTACGCTCTCCACGAACTGGGGTGGATTATGACATTTTGTAAGGACAGAAACTTTCTTAAACATAAGGTGTAAACATTATGTTATAGCAAATCTCAGAAATACACATTAGTGGTTATGGAGTCCAAAGAGTCAGGCTCACGCAATACAATGGTTTGTCGATGAAGAAAAGGTAAAGATTTGAATCTGAACCGGGCGTACTAGAGAGTGATTCTCCACGCAAATACTAAATGTGTTTAGGCACATTCAGGATTAACGCGGATAATCTATCGACGCTGTGGACTAGTGGTCATAGCTCCTGGTTACAGATCCAGAGGTCCAAGGTTCAATCCACGTCCCCCCCGGATTTATTTGTGAAATAGTGGGTCTGGAACCAGGTCAACTCAGCCTCGTTAGGACAAATGAGAAGCTACTTGAATAAATAAGTAGCAGATCCTGTCTAGAAAAAATGAGGTTAACTACTGGAGGGTTAGTTGTGCTGACCACATGACACTATAATTGCTTACGGTGGCGGCCGCTCGGTCGATGTATTTCGCTTGAGCGCCAACGCCATGTAATTATATATACATTTTGTGTGTGTGGGTGGAGGGGGGGTTATTTACACAAAGTAAGGATAAATGAATATCTTAAATTAGGTCGAAACTATATTCGATGTATTACTTATTATTTAATAACACTAGCCGATCTACTCAATAATGTTTGTAGACAATAAAAATATTATTAACTATAGTCCTAACCTGCTCATTATAAAGCTTCAGGTGACCTGGTGGTCTAGGGGTAAGGTGTCGGACTTCTGAGCTGGCGTCCGGGATTCAATCCTCGGTCCCGGCACAGATTTATCTGATTACCAAACCCTTCCTTCACCTCTGACAAGATGTGTATTAATCAC